>ML782541.1:587217-607694 GCA_009831015.1 Picea engelmannii | reverse complement strand
AGAATAGTGCAGCAAATGGCCAGATCAATGATGAATGAGAAGAACATTGGTCAAACCTACTGGGTAGAATCAATACACACAGTAGTCCATGTTCTTAACAAAGCCCACCTTAGACCACAAAGTGACAAGACACCTTATGAACCATTGTATGGGAGACCTTCTTCAATCAAACACTTCAAAGGCTTTGGGGGTAAATGTTACATAAAGAATAATGACGAGAACCTTGGCAAATATGATGACAGGGCTGATGAAGGTATCTTCTTAGGGTATGCTACAAACAGTAAAGGATACAGATGCTATAATAAGAGGCTGCATAAAATGGTTGACTGTATTGACATAAAAGTTGATGAAGGAATCCCAGCAAGAGAGGTGTACAATAATGAGTCTTCTACAGAGGACACAGCTAAAGATGAAGATGAACAGGTCCAAGAATCATAAAACGAAGACTCTGAATCAGATAAAGACACATATACTCAAACAGACTCAAATCAACAGACAACTTCAAATTCCTCCTCCAAAATCACTCAAAAGAATCATCGTGCAAGTTAGATAATTGGTGAAAAAGACAAAGGTGTACAAACCAGGAGAAAGATAATCAAAAACACCGAACAATCACATGTAGCTTTCATATCCATGATGAAACCCAAGAATTTTAATGAAGCTAGCAAATATGACCATTGGGTTAAAGCAATGAATGATGAACTTGATTAGATTGAGAAAAACAATACGTGGGAGAACTTGATTAGATTGAGAAAAACAATACGTGGGAGATGGTTCATAGAATTGAAGGTAAAAATATCATTGGTTCCAAATGGATCTTTAAGAATAAGTTTAATGAGCAGGGAAAAGTTGTCAGGAACAAAGTGTTGGAAGGTTGGTTGTTGTCATTGATGTCAAACCTCGTCATGGGTTTTGGACCACAATATTGATGAAGGTATTTGGACATGAAGGAATATGCACATGCAGATACAACACCCATGGATGGATAGTATAAATAATTTTGTTTCCGGTGGTATGTGGCACGTCATGTGGATCCTCATGGTTGAGGAGAAATGAATTTTTGAAGATGACGAAGTGAATTGTACATGTAGGCCCTAAAGATAATTAAAGAAAAGAATTACAAAATAAGAAAGTGTCGGGTCGGCCTTAATGTTAAAAGGAAGTGACATAAATGGTATAAATAAACATCATTATACATTCATTTGACACAAGTCAAATTTCAGAGGGAATAAGAAGAAAAAGAAGGCCGGATTTCAAGGGAGGATGAAGTCTTTTGGTGATGTTTTCTAAGGTATGTTATTTTCAGGTCATCTTACCATTTTTTCTATAACAAAATTTCTAGAACGATTCAGATGGTGAAATCGTTATGGTATTGAGAAGAAATATCAAGTTACATCTGGTAAAAAGTTAAGCTCTTGATTCGCTATAGTTATGGAGATACACTCTATGGAATATAGGGTTTGTGACCAGTCCTGAAGCTAGTCAATAAACAGGTGTTCCGAGTAAAACAGTCATAAATTATTCATAAAGAATCCAAATGAAGTGGGACCACTTCCATTGGAAATAGTAAGGACTTTAGTTTTGTGGGTGCAATTTTTAGAATCAGATGTTAAATATTGAGTGCAGGGCATGCTGTACAAGTTGGGTCTTCTGAATAGACCAGAACTGAATAAAGTCTACCATTCTTTCGATAACCTCTTTTTGGGGAGGATTCAAGGAGTGAAAATTAGAGGAGTTTCAGAGAATACATTGAATAATATTATCTACAAGATCAGAGTACTCTAAGAATTGAAGAATTTCATAAATTGAAGAAGTCTCAGGAAGCATTATCAGGTTCTATGTGATGATTGGTTGATGGTGATGATTTAATGTAAAGTTTTATTATCTTTCATATATTCTTGGGTGGAAGGAAGGGGAAAGGAGGGAGACTTCAACTCTCTCTTGATATTGGAGGATTGTATCTTCCTCTTGCATTTTTAACCCTCCCTTTACATTTGGAAGCTGTAGCTACCTTTGGAAGTCATTACTTCCCTTGAAAAATAACTATTGATTATTTCTCATATATTGTGCATGGTGTATTGTGATGTATTGGTGTAACTCTTATACTATTGTTCTTTGCTCATTGGATATAGTTGAATGGTTTAAGTATAAGTTGAAAAAGGTTTTAAATTGTACTTGATACTAATTCATCCCCCTCTCAGTATCAACACAAAGCAAGATTGGTCTGTAAAGGATATGGTCAAATAAAAGGACTAGATTTTGATGAAACATTTGCGCCTGTAGCAACATTAGAAGCTATCAGAATATTTTTTGCCTATGCTTGTCATAAAAGGTTTAAAGTCTATCAAATGGATGTCAAGTCATATTTTCTAAATGGAGATTTAAATGAAGAAGTCTATATGGAACAACCAGAGAGTTTCAAACTGTTTGATAACCCTAACTTAGTATGCAAGCTAAAGAAAGCTTTATATGGGTTAAAAAAAGCCCCTCGTGCTTGGTATCATAGACTGGATACGTATCTCAAAGACAAAGGGTTCAAGAGAGGAATAGTTGACAACAATCTATATATCAAAATAGAGGATAATGATTTTATCATCATGTTGGTCTATGTAGATGACATCATCTTTAGATATAATAAGGATTCATTGGTACAATGGTTTGCTTCTTCCATGGAGTCTGAGTTTGAAATGTCTATGATAGGTGAACTGTCATTTTTTCTTAGTCTGCAAATTACTCAGAGGTATGAAGGGATGTTCATTTCTCAAGTAAAATATCTAAGAGAAATGTTGAAAAGGTTTCAAATGGAAGATTCTAAACCTGTGGGAACACCTATGGTTACTGGATGCAAATTAAGCAAGGATGATGACTCACCTGATGTTGATCAAAGTTCATATAGGTCAATGATAGGTAGCCTATTGTACATCACAACATCTTGCCCAGACATAATGCATGTTGTTGGAATGGTAGGAAGATATCAGTCTGCACCTAAACAGAGTCATTTTCTAGTTGTCAAAAGGATATTCAGATATTTGAAAGAAACAATGGACTATGGCTTATGGTATCCTAAGAATCAGAATTTTCAATTATCAGTCTACTTAGATGATGATTGGGCTAACTGCATGGATGAAAGGAAAAGCACGAGTGGAGGTGTGTTCTTCTTAGGAGATTCTCTAGTAGCATGGTTGAGTAAAAAGCAAGGTTCCGTTTCTTTATCAACTACAAAGGCAGAGTACACTGCTGTTGCTACCTGTTGCACTCAGGTATTATGAATGATTCAGACACTTGCAGACTTGGAGGTAAAATACACTACACCAATCCCAATTCATTGTGATAACACTAGTGCCATCAGTGTGTCCAAGAATCCTGTATTCCACTCTAAGACCAAGCATATTCCCATAAAATACCATTTTCTAAGAGAGTAGGTCACCAATCAGATTGTTCAGGTCCATTACATTCCAACCACAGAACAAATTGCAGACATCTATACTAAACCCCTAGCCAAGACACCATTTGAATATCTCCGACAGAAGCTAGGTGTCATCCCGTCTCACACCTAAGAGAGTCCATCTTGTTAGGGGGAGTTTGTATTGATTGAATATCTGATACCTCTGAAAAATACTACAACAGCTCAGGGGGAGCGTGTTTTCTTTGGCATTGATGTCAAAGGGGGAGAAAAGAACAGGTCTGGGTGCCTTTGTTTCCATCAATGCCAAAGGGGGAGATTGTTGGCATGTTTTACAGGCAACATATTCTTGTCATTGATGGAAAGTACAACAACAATGATGGCTCGAGTATAGGTACAATGTGCCAGACCGGTACTAGAATTATTTTGGGGAGACACAACAGAGCAAGCTCGTGAAGACCAGAAGAGATAGTGCTGAGGTGCACACAAAGTGCAAGAGTGTGCTTGTTCATTTGATGGAAAACAGGCAGGCAAGGAAGATCAACAGTGATGATGGCATGGAAAGATCAGAAGTGTAAACTCCATTTCGAAGTTTCAGATATCGAGAGTTTGAGGAGTTAAGAGTCAAGACTCTTCATCACAGGAGTCCCGAAGTTTCAAAATGCGAAATGCCAAAATCCCAAAACAAGCACATCAACAAAGACTCCATTTCAGAGTTTCACAGACCGGGAAATCAAAGGTTTCAGATACCGGGAGTTGGAGGAGTCAACATTCGAGACTCTTCATCACAAGAGTCCCAAAGTTGTGAAATGCGAAACGCCGAAATCCCGAAACAGGCACATCAATAAAGACTCCAGTTTCAGATACTGGGAGTTGGAGGTGTATCAGAAGCTAAACTCTATTTCGAATACTAGGAGTTGGAAGTGTTGAAACACTTCATCATAGAAATGCCAAAATGCCACAATGTGAAATGCTGAAATATCGGACCATTGATCTCACTCCATTTTGGAGTTCCGGATACCGGGAGTTGGGAGTGTCGAAACACTTCACCACGGGAATACTGAAATGTCGGAATGTCGAAATGTGAAAAACACCTTTTGGTGCAGGTTTCGGATACCAAGAGTTGGAAGTGTCGAAACACTTCACCACAGGAATGTTGAAATGTCGAAATGTTGGAATGTCGAAATGCGAAAAATGCCTTTTGGTGCAAGTTTTGGATACAAGGAGTTGGAAGTGTCGAAACACTTCACCACAAGAATGCCAAAATGCAAAATCACCAAAGCACTTTATGAATAAATGCTTGGTCACAACTGTGGGAATGTGAAGGAAGGAGCTTGCAAGTTGCAAGGCTCCATTTCTTGATCAGGAGTTGGAAGAGTCAGAGTGACTCACAACAAATTCGCGAAACGAAAAATTGCGAAATGCAGTTTTGAATAAGGTTGTGGTCACAACCAGTGGTCACATCTGCGGAAGATGGAGGAAGGAGCTAGTGCAACTAAGCTCCATTTCAGAGATTGTGACTTGGAGAGTCGATATGCCTTGCAACAGGAATTCGTGACATGCAAAATGCCAAAATGTCGAAATGCGAAAATACCTTTTGGTGTAGGTTGTGGTCACCGCCTGAGGCCACATGTGAAAGAAAAGGTGAAAGGTGCCAAAGACACAAGGCTCAATAGTTTCACAGTGTAACTTCTAGAAACGACTGATGGTTTCTGTCAAAGGACTTGAAGAGACTTCAGGGTGATCGCCAGAGAAGATGAAGAGTCTCAAGGCATCTGTCAGTGGAATGAAGACGGTTGATAGAGGCGATTGACAGATGGAAGAGCGTTGAAGCCTATAACTGCAACAGAGAGGATGAGCTCGACTATGATAGAGAAGAAGAAGAGTATCGACTGCTAGATAGGCTAAGGAATCTCAGCATAACACCCGGTGATGATGAACGCATGGGTATAACCACAAGAAAAGATGAAGAATTGCGATGATGATCAGGAAGAGGACTTGACATGAGGAGAACATGCAGAACAGAGAGAGTGTCTTGATGCTCGAGGGTGTGAAGCAGTGGCAATGTGGAGTGGAGTGAACATCCTGATGTGAAAAACAATGGCGGGGGGTAGAGCATGCAGAAGGTTTGTGCATATAGGATGCAGAAGGTGCACAGAGACTATAAGAATGCAGAACAAAGAAGAGATGGGGGCTGTTTTTGAGAGTGATTCAGGCATGTAGAAAGAGGCAGTGTGCAACAACTGAAATACACAGAAGAGGAATGGTGCATATAAGGGACATGGCACATAGAGCATAAAAGGAAAAAGAACATAAAGCATAAGGAATGTGTGCAGGAAGACACTGATGCAAGTAGAGCAGAGCAGTGTAGTAGAACAGTGATGAGACTGGTAAGCCATTGATAAATATTGTATCACTGTGATAATTTTTTATATATAGAAAAATTTATATTTCAGGGTGGTAAGGAGGTTCTAGGGAGGACTGTTGTCCTCAGAGTTTCAAGTGGGTGCTTGAACACAGGGCATTGTAGCTTCCATCTGGTTGCAGCCAGAGAAACCAGGGTGGAAGGGTGGTGCAAGGGAGAATTGTTGTTCTCTATTATACAGGTTGGTGCCTGTGTGACTGGAAGTTGGTGCTTCCATCCAGTTGGTGCTGGAACACTTCGAGAGTTGTTTCTTCCTTCTAGTGGGTGCTAGAGAAACTAGGGAGTTGGTGCTAGAGAAACCAGGGAGTTGGTGCTTCCTTCTAGTAGGTGCTAGAGAAAATAGTGAGTTGGTGCTCTCAGCAAGTTGCAGCATGCAAAACAAAGGTTGTAGCCTCACAATGAGTTGGTGCTCATAAGTATGATAATGTACAGAATGTAAAGATTACTTATCGTAGAAAGAAGAAGAGGATTTTACCCTTTATGGGTTTCCTCAGGAAATATTTGTCTTTGTGTATCTCATATGTGTGAATGATGTTGAATGTTCTATTGCTTACTTCTCTGTATTATTGTGATTGTCATTGAGTGCTCTGTAAAGAGTTTAAAATAAGCATAATTATTTAAGCACGGTAACAACTAATTCACCCCACCCCCCCCCCTCTCAGTTTTCCAACATAGATACAATATGAGATCTAAGAAGTATGAAGAAAAAAATGATCCCCCTAATCAACATGCTCAAAGACAAGATTATGCCAAGGTTGTGACAGTGAGTAGTAAGAAAAAAGACTCTCAAAGCCCACAAGTTCTGATAAAAAATCCTTTTCCTGAAACCAAAGAGATATTGAAAACTTCTTCTTCCCTCAGTTTTGAGAATGAGATCCAGAAAATAAAGATTTTTGTACCTTTTCTGGAATTGATAAAAAATGAAGAATTTAAAAAATATCTATCCAAAATGCTACAGCCTGAATCATCCCCAAATTCCACTGATTCAATAAATCTGCAAGATGAAACACCAGCAGTGATTTTAGGTCCATTGATAGAAGACAAAGATGATTCATCCACACCTTTCTATACCTCACTGAATATACATGATAAGGTGTTGCACAATTGTCTCATGGATTAAGGGGCATCCCACAATCTTATGCCAAAATCTATTATGGATAAACTTGGGTTAGAAATCACAAAGACTTACCATGACCTATATTCTTTCGACTCCAGAAAAGTGAAGTGTCTTGGAGTCATTAAGGATATGGTGGTGACTTTATTTCAGTTGCCCATGAAAAGTATACTTATGGATATCGTAGTTGTTGATGTTCCCCCCAAGTTTGGCATGCTCTTGTCAAGATCCTGGATAAAAAGACTTGAGGGAACCTTGTAGATGGATCTCTCTTATGCTACTATTCCCGTTTTTGTGGGAGAGCATAGAAGACTTTACAGGGAAGCTCAATTGGCTTACATCATTAGTGATGAAGAAAACCCCACAACTCACCCTGTTTTTTCTTTTGATACAGATCTGGGATCTAGCATTTTGCAGCTCACTGATGATCCTGAAACCCCCTTGGAAATCAGAAAATAGTTCGTTACCTTTTCTAAGGAGCCTCTTCTAACCACTTATGTATGGAAGATGTTTTTTGATGGAGCCTCTTCTAAGGAAGGTGCTAGTGTTGGGGTGGTCTTTGTTTCACCAACTCAAGAAACTATATCTTTGTCATATAAACTAGAATTTGAAACTACTAATAATGTGGCAGAATATGAAGCTCTTGTCTTGGGACTGGGGGTTTCTAAAGACATGGGAATAAAAGAGCTATCAGTATTTGGGGATGCTGAATTAATAGTCCATCAGATTAAAAATCTTTATCAAACGAAGCACCCTAGGCTTAGATCTTACAGAAATGAAGTATGGGACTTGGTGGACAATTTTTTCTCTTCTTTTAACATATCATTTATTCCTAGAGAAGAGAATGCCATGGCTGATTATTTGGTTGTATCAGCAAGAAACTTCAGAATTCCTATACCACCTAAAATCAAGTATGATGTAGAAGTCAAGTACAGGGATTCTATACTGGACAATGTGAAATATTGGAAGGTGTTTAAAGATGATTTAGAACTTAAAAATTTCCTCGAGACAGATGATGATTTTTCTGCATTACACATTGATTAGGATCATGATTCAAAATTTACTCCTCATGCTAATGTTTTCCTCAATAAAATTTATAATCATCATATTGTGCAGCTACCTAGCAATCATATTCCAAAAGGACTAGTTCCTTTGGAAAGATTATTTGATGGGAATGATGTGGCAGTGAAAGGGAAGGTATCTATCGATGATGCTGATATAACTGAGATCAATTTGGGCACTGAAAAAAATACAAAATATGTCAAATTGTCAAGCATCCTACCAAAAGAGCAGAGGGAATAATATACTAATTTGTTGAAGGAATTTGCTGATGTATTTGCTTGTACTTATGAAGATCTTAGAAATTATGACATAAGCATTATAGAGCATAGGATTCCATTAAAAGAAGACACCAAACCCTTCAGGAAAAATTTGAGGCAAATCAATCCTATGTTGTTGCTTGTCATGGAGAAAGAGGTAAAAAATATTTTAGATGAAAAAATTATCATTCCTTTGAAGTATTCTGAATGGGTGGCCAATTTGGTCCCAGTAAGAAAAAATAATGGAGAAATCAAACTTTGTTGATTTCTGAAATCTGAACAGAAGATCAAAAAAGGATAATTAACCTTTTCCCAAGATGGAGCACATACTACAGAAGGTGACAGGAGAAGCCAGGATGTCCATGGTTGATGGTTTTTTAGGGCACAATCAGGTCTTTCTTTTGCCAGAAGATAGAGAGAAGATGACTTTTACCACTCCTTGGGGTACATTTATGTACACCAAGATGCCCTTTGGTTTGATGAATATAGGGGCAATTTTTCAGCGAGCTATGGACATAGAATTTATCGGTGAGAAGGATAAGTTTGTTGTTATGTATTTAGATGGCATAACAGTGTACTCTCATTCTGATAAAGAACACTGTGATCACTTAAGAAAGTTTTCTTGAAATGCAGAAAATTTGGCCTCTCTTTGAATCCAAAAAAATCATTGTTTGCCATGAAAGAAGGAAAATTATTGGGACATATTGTGTCAACTAAAGGGGTAATGATTGATTCCAACAGGGTTGAAGCTATAAAAACATTGTCACTTCCTAGATCCAAAAAAGAGGTTCAAACTGAAAGCCGACTTTATTTATCCGGTGGCTCTTACAGAATGGGTTTCCAATCCAGTCCCGATTGACAAGAAAGGCGGCAGTATTCGTGTATGTCTTGATTATAGGGATATTAACAAAGCTTGTCCAAAAGAAAACTTTCCAACCCCTTTCGTCGACCAGATTTTCGATGACTATGCCGGAAGTGAAATTTTCTCCCTCATGGATGGTTTCTCCGGCTATAATCAAATTAACATTGCTACCGAGGACCAACATAAGATTGCCTTTATTTGTCCTTGGGGTACTTTTTCCTATAGGAAACTTCCTTTCGGTCTTAAGAATGTGGGTGTGATGTTTCAATGTGCTATGTATTATGCTTTTCATGATATCAAGCATATCGTTCAACCCTATTTGGACGATTTACCAGCTCATTCTATGCACAGAGTCGATCACCCTATCCACCTCCAAGCCATTTTTGTTCGATGTCGGTTCTATCGTATACATTTAAATCCACACAAGTGTGTTTTTTGCATGGAATCCGGTCATCTTCTCGATTTTATCGTTTCACATCAAGGGATCCGGGTGGATCCTATTAAGGTTGAGGCGATCCTTAATCTCCCTCCTCCTTCTACACTACACCAGTTGCAAAGTTTGCAGGGGAAAGCAAACTTTCTTCGTTGTTTTATCCCTAATTACACCGAGATCACTCGTGGATTTACGTGGCTACTAAAGAAAGATTCAGAGTTCATCTAGGATACCATTGCCAGCAATGCTTTTGAAGCTTTGAATTTTTCCCTCACATGAGCTCCGCTTCTCTTTCCTCCCAATTACAGTCACAATTATTTCCTTTATCTTGCTGCCTCAGAGTACACTATTGGCATGGTTCTCGTTCAAGAGGATGATGCGCACGATGAACATGGTGTTTATTACTTGATTCGAAGTCTCACACCCACCAAAATCAAGTATCAACATGTTGGAAAACTGGCCTTGGCTGCCGTTCAAGCCATTCAACGCTTCCGGCACTATATCCTCTCATGGAAAACTATGGTGATTTCTCATTGAAACCCTATGCAACATATTTTGACACGTCAATTGCTAGGGGGAAAATACTCCAAATGGATTGTCATACTCCCAGAGTTTGACTTGGAATTCGATCGCACCAAGTCTAAGAAATCCTTAGTTTTTGCTAAGTTGATATGCGATGTTCCTCACTCTTCCACGGAAAATGTAGCAGTTGATTCATTACCCGATGAATCTCTTTTCCTTATTAGCACTGACGATATTTGGTATGGAGATATCATTATATATCTCCAAACTCAGACTTTCCATCCTACTTTGTCTAGCACTGAACGACGTTGCATACGCTATCAAGATCGTCAATACATTATCCTCGACGATACTCTTTACCATCGGGGTATTGACTCTATTTTTAGACATTGTCTAATGTTCGATGAAGCTGAGAAAGCTTTGAATGATTGCCATTTCTGAGCATGTGGTGGTCATATGTCGGGGTATGCTATTGCCCAGAAGATCTTATGCGCAGGCTATTTTTGGCCTTCTTTATTTAATGACTGCATTGCTGCCATTCAGAAATGCCATGCCTGCCAGACCTACAATCAGAAAATTCATCCGGTGGTCTTAGTTGGTCCTTTTGCGAAATGGGGCATTGATTTCATGACATGTCACCCTCACTCGACCAGGGGGCATGGTTACATCATTGTAGCAAATGATTACTTTACGAAATGGGCCGAGGCGATGCCAACATTCGACAATACTGGAAAGACTGTAGCCTTGTTTTTTTTTAATCATGTCATAGCTCGTTTTGGTTTTCCCCAAGATATCGTCACTGATCACGGTAGCCACTTTAGGAATTTTATGATGTCTGAACTTACGGAGAAGTTGGGTCTTCATCATGATAACTCAACGCCCTATTATCCACAAGCTAATGGTAAGTCGAAGCAATCAACAAAGTTATCATAACTATGCTTCGACGGATGATAGGAATTCATAAAATAAGTTGGCACACAATGTTGTTTTCAGCATTGTGGGCATACCGGACATCTGTCAAGTCTGCTACTGGGTTTACACCTTTTCGTTTAGTCTATGGTGTGGAAGCCATTCTTCCTATAGAATGCAAGATACCCTCTCTAAATCTATTTGTTGAACTCCTACCCAACACTTCTGCTGAAGAAGAACGTCTATTGTATCTAATGTGATTAGACGAAACTCAACGTGACACCACCCTAGTAATAGAAGCCCAGAAAAAACGTGTCAAGGCCCAGTATGACAAGCATGTCAAGCCTCGCGTTTTCTTTGAAGGGGATCTTGTTCTTCTCTATGAACAAGATCGAGATGTGTTAGGAGCTGGGAAATTCGAACCTATGTGGCGCGGTCCTTATATTGTTCATCGAGTTTTGGAGAAAGGAGCATATGAGTTGGTCGATTATGATGGTATCCCTTTGAGTGAACCCAGAAATGGGTTGTACTTGAAGAAGTACTATGCATAAGTCATTTGTGCACAAGTACTTGTATTTTAATGTACCATACTTTGTGTGTGTTACTATAGTTTTATTTTGTTGTTATCTGGTCTCTGCCCTTATGTGATGTTGTGCTTGATTTCCAGATGTCGAAGTTTTTGCTACCCTATATTGGCTTCACTAATGGTTCTAGCCGTAGTACTCGGAACCTTGCTTCCACTGTGTGGGCAATCTATACCCCAGCAAATGAACTTGTATCTTTAAGAGGTGTGTGCCTTGGCCGTGCAACCAACAACATTGTAGAGTATAGCGTCATTATTGAATTATTGGTTGATGCTATCTCACTCAGAATTCATCATTTGGTTGTACGACTTGACTCGCAGTTGGTAGTACTACAGTTAAGTAATATCTACTCTATCCGAAGTCCTACTTTGTTACGGGTGTATTTGCGAATTCGCCTCTTGGAACGTTATTTTGATCACATTGAATATCAACATATTCCTAGATGTCTTAATACATTAACAGATACATTGGCTAATTATGTATTGGACAGACATTTGAATCATTTATAAATCAAACACATCGAAATTCAAACTATATAAAGTAAACCAGTAGAAGCCGTTTGTATATATAATGATCAAAAGAGTTTTTACAAAAAGTTTGCCCGAAGACCAAAATATCAAAATTTAAAGTTCATAGCTTCTACAAAGTGATGTCACGGATGACGTTCATGGTAACACACAACTTCTCTAGCAACTCTACGGAGCAGTCGACTCATAGATGCTGATACCCCTACAGTGTGACGTTGATCGCGTCATGGAACCTCTTCCAGAGTCATATCTGGAATGTCTGCTATCAGACCCTCTAAATTTTGTTCCACCACCTGATAATCCTCAGCATACTGTGGTGCTACTGCTACCTCTCCTCACCTATAGATAGGAGAAGTGCCAGGAGCTCTATATGGTCCAACATCTGTGTTATCAACAAACAATTTTGTGCTAGTCTTTGGATGAACATATAAAACAAAAACACTTGAATATGATAAAACATTCAAAAACATTTAAAAAGAAAAAATGTGTGTCCTTCTTACCAAGGTCCCCCCACTGAGCATCCTTGGGCAATGCCAAATCCGGATCTCCTCGGAAATCTAGCCCAGCATAAGCGTAGTCATCAACCATCAACATTTGTGGTTGAAGCCACTCAAAGAACGTATCATCATATTTGATGACAGGTCCTGCTACGTGTCGAGCCATGAGCCAACACCATCTCAGCATCCACGGATCTCTGGGAGCCCGTAAATTCCACTCCACCTATAGCCTCAGTAATGGGACCTGCTCTAGAAAGAAGGATACCAGCAAAGATCCATACCTGAATTGTTTCAGGTCACCCCGCCTACATTTTGTTAATTGCCTTTTTATACTACGCAACACTCCATCTACCCAGTTGAACACTCAAGGCTCAGTACACTCGATAGCGTACTGGAAGTAACTCTGTAATGCCATATGCAGAGCAGAACTCCCAGCCATCCGAGCTATAGTGAAAAGGATAGTACGGAGGGTCAAGTATGTTACCCCCCAGATAGCCACTTTTCCTTTCTTTCTCTCAGCCTCGGGTACGTAGTGTATACGACAGTACTCACTCATCGGTAGCCCACCACCTCTACTACTGTTCAGGCTCACATAGTATCCTCGTTGGGACAATCCGGTCAAAAAGTAAATGTCCTCAATGTCTAACAACAATGTGTGGACCCCCACACGAAACACCTGTTGATCTGGGTCCCACATGCGAACCAGGTACTCTAGAAGTCTGACTTGGGCCCTCATGCCAAGGATGCGAAAGTATTTCAAGAGCCCACGGTATCTGAAAGAAGCTATGGTAGGAGGATGATTCTCGACCATTGCGTTATCCTCTTCATGTTCCCTTTTGCGCCACTCTAGCACCATGTTGATGGCCAATTTATCTGCACAAGGAACACAATAAGAGGATTAATAACCTTCTTCATCTTTTGAATATTTTTCATTGGCTTAAAATTTAAAAAAAAAATTGGGCTTTGCGATTCTCACAGGTGCCCTATATGCATAGTGCGAGAACCTCGCAGGTGGCCTTAGGCTCACTTGCGAGAATGCCTCATTCTTGCAAACCCCGTATGGCCCGCCTGCGAGAATGCCAATGCACATGTAGGGCTTGAAAAAACAACTTAAAACTAAACATTTAACCAATGAAATCACAAAATTCAACCATGAAAATGTCAAGGACGAAGAGCTTACCTTAATGTCGTAGACGACTCGTTGAATGGTCTCTCGTAGCTCCCGCAAATTGATGCCAAACTTGGAGGGTAAAAGAGGGGTTTTTGGAGCTCAATAGTGGAAATGTAAAATGATATGGTAAAAAAGAGTATTTACTCATTTTATTTACTTTTACTATGTCATTTTGGGTTTTTTATGGTTATTTATCGATTAAACCTAATCCCTAATCTCATGTTGAGTTTAATGACTTGCAGGCATGATGACTTGGATGATTAAATACGGAGGTATGGACATTTTTTTTTTTGTTATGGCGTGTTTTTGATTGTTTTTATGGTTTTTACATAAAACCTCGAGCATCGTTTTTATCCGTTCTCGCACTCGTAAATACATGAGAACGCGGTCGAGCATACTTTTATCACTTTTTCGGGCTCAACAAGGTTATACGAAAAAGGAACCCCCATGGAGTCCTCTTTAATCTCTTTTCAGACTCTCTAAACATGAAAAGATCATCGAGAGACCCTTCTATTTTCACGCTCGATAAAGTATTTGAAGTACACGTCTGGTGAGCGATAATTTATCTCTTTTTCGGTCTTGTCCAAACTACTTTACGAAAAAGGAACTGAGAGAGTTCTCTTTTAAGTGTTTTTCCAAACTCTATAATCTTGAAAAACCTTCGAGTTTTCTATCTTTGGACTCGTTAAACAAACATTGACAGACTCGTGATGGGACCGAACCACTCCTTCTTAGGGTTCGTTAAACATACTCTGAGGGACTCGTCCGAAGGATGAGCTTACATCAACAAGCATATGTTATCCTCCTCAAGCTTGCGTAAAAATAAAGAGGTACTTGCCAGAAATGGTGGGGGAAAATTTGGGAAAGGGATATGTTTTCATCATCGTATTAATTGGTAGTAAGTGTCGCTCTTGAACATGACACCCCCTATTCATTCTATTTCAAGCCGGTTTGGGAAATCCATTCATCTCTCATTCGATTTGCTACAAGTTCTTTCCCTGTGTCGTCTTTGAGTCAATGCTGCCAAATCATTGGTCGTGTCATTCATATGTTCAAGAGAAGTCCATCTGAAACCTATATTGAGTCATTCATCTGCAGTTATCTATTCTCTCCATGTCGGCCTTCCCTGTGTCCAAGTCTTACTCTGTTTCACTTTCAAAATCTGTTACTCATTTCGTGTCATTGATGGGGGATACATCAAGGCCCTCTTGTGATGAGTTTTGTTCCATCGACTTCAACTCATAATCTGGAATCAAGACTTAGAAATTATTTGGTACCTTGGAATTTGCATGCCTCAATGGCAGGTTTCCTCGCTTTCAACAGTGGGTTTACATCATTGACCCCTGATCAAAAGATTCCATCGGATGTTCAACTTCAACTCATTTATTCACACTCAATGGATTGTAATATCGTACCTTGGGAGTCATTGACATCAATGGTGTTTTCCCTCGCACTTGTTAACGGTTTCATTAATGATCGGTAATCAAGTGGTTTCTACCATGTTCGACTTCAACACATGTAATCACATGGTTAGATTCGTACTTTGGGCGACGATATTAAAGACCCTGGATATCATCTTTGCGATCCAGGTTGCAATGGAGTATGTACAATTTGTGACACATAGATCCACTATGTATGTCTCGTGGCTATGTCGTCTTGATTTGAAATTTTTTGCATAGATCCACAGTGTATTTTGGTGGCTATGCTACATTTTGACGGCATGGATCCATAGTGTATTTTGGTGGCTATGCTACATTTTGACGACATGGATCCACAGTGTATGATTGGTGGCCATGACCCAGGTCTACAATGTTATCTGTCTATGCTCTGAGTATGGGAATGCCTACCTCAGGATTGATATATATGATATTCTGCAAATGCTTGGTTGTTCGCAGGTTTCCGATTAGATGTGCCCCTGGTTCCCGACACACACATGCAGCTTACAAAGTCTATCGGTTGTCACTGTTTCCGACCTCATACTTTGGGGGGCATTCTATTACCCATGATTTTGGTTATCATGATGATGTATTAATGATGGTACTCAGGCTCTTCATAAGAACTTTCTCCTGAGAAAAGTTTCTTTCTTCTCTTTCCAGAAATATCATTTTTGAAGGAGGTTCGCAGGCTGCTAATACATTTTCTTGCGAGAATGCATGATTCTCACAGGCTGCCTTAAGCCAGGGTGCGAGAATTTCACACTATGTTGAACTGCTAAGGTGCGAACTCTTTCTAAAGCAAGGAAAAAAATGAATTCTCGATGCTTCTAGAAGGATGAGATGGCATTCGAATGGTTATCCTAGTACTAGATTTCCTGATATTTTGGGATCATTCTTATCAAAGTAACTAATTCATTCTCTCCTATATATTGAGGGAATTCTCATGGAAAAGGTTAAGCAAGCAAAGTCAAGCAAGAGATTCATTGGAGAATTAGTGAAAGAATTGTGTGAAGGATTGATGCTACAGCAGCTTGGAGACTCTAGCAAGTTCATCCAAAGGAGTTGATCTTCTTCATGCAAGTGAGAAAGTGTGTGTGTTAGAGCCAAGGGCCATCGAAAGGAATTTTGTGACATCAAGGCTCAGGTTGTAATCTTTACTTTCCATTAATATGATACAGTAATATGTCCCTTTCCCATAAAGCTATTTCCACTTTATTGTATAATTCCTTGATCATATACATAGATTGACAGTTGAATAGATTGTTCTTTCTTCACTTTGGTTGGTTTGTGTTGTCTTGGTCTTGACTGCACGAGAGAACTGGAGTGAAGCAGGAGCAACAAATACCATAGGAAGTGATAATAAGGTATGTTATTATTTCTTGCCTCCTATTTAATTCAATAGTCAAAATCTAGGGAAAGAGTATTATTCTGTCTTGCTTTGTTCTAGATCTAGGTGGATCTAGGGATATCGGTTTGTGTCCGCACTTACGGATTTATCTAATAATAGAGGATAACAAAAAGGCATGGGACTCAAAACTCAAATTTTCTCTATGGGCTAACAGAGTGACGGTAAAAAGGTCCCTGGGACTTTCCCCTGTGGAGCCAATGTTATCACACTAATTTTCCTTGGGTCTTTTAGTTTGTTTAATCCTTTTTAAGCCTTATATTTTAATTTTTTAAGTTTCATCCCTTTAAAGTTATGTTTTTTAGGTCCCCTTAGATAAATAAAATTTTGAGTCATAGCTCATGTTTGATCCTCAAATTGATTTTCAGACTTAGAACCTTTAGTTCATGATTTAAATTTTTGGTCCCCTTCATGATTTGTCACTAGGATCGATCCCTCCCATGACTAGACTGATGTGACACAACTTTCTCCTCACTCATGACCTCATAGGTATGCCTTGTTCTCCTTGCTTACATGTCCAATCATTTTTTGAATTGGAGTGTTGCCCACTCATAAGGTAGTTCTGTAGCGCCTTTCTCGTTCATCATACTTCCCCCAGGAGTCATGATTGCCACGACTAATGTCATGTTCCTTGTTTGCCAGGAGTTGGTTGAATATACCTCCAAGATCTCACTTTTACGAGCCTTGATAAAGGTTTATGATTTAAAAAATCAAAGAATGTTGCACTGCTCAAACTCATAGTTCTAACTAGGTGACAACGGTGCAACCAAATCTGATGTTGAGATAGATTCGAGGGCTGAAATGTTTGAAACTTCATCCTAATATTTCATTGAATCTTCAAACAAGTTTCTACTACACAGGTATCCCATTTTGTCTCCTATGCACATTAGTTTTCACATAAAAATAGCGCTCAAAGATTGGTTTATCGATCTCACATAGTTGAAAGGGGAATCATCTTCACATCACAGACTTGTCTCCTCCCTTTTTCAAACCTGTGAAATTCATTTTCTTGTATTGAAGTATGATTACATCTGCTAGCCATAGCTTCTAAGGTTGCAAGAATACAAACAGTCTATCTTCTGCATATGCGTCGTGCTACCCAGAGGTGTTGCTTAACCCCTTTGTGTCTCCCTTGCTTCCTTTCTTTTTTGAGTTAAGCATTTTTTACCTAGCTACAAAGTGCCAATTAAGGATTACCCCCTCACTTTCTACACTCTCAAATACTTGTACAAATATAAGGGTGTAATTCCCACAGTCAAGCTTGGCTTACTATCACCAGTCTATTTTAAAAGGTCAGCCTTGTACATTTGAAACCCGATTTTAAATCCTCCTGGTTATTACTATCACATAAGCCTTTAAAAGCTCTCATTCTATGTTAAGAACCAAATAACAATATAGCATAGAAAAACATCAGAATAAGTACTCAACACCTTGAAAAAGAGAGAATTTCATATAATAAGCCTCTTCGAGGGGGAAACCTCCTTTTACCCTACATAAATGTTCAAGTACAAGATGATTCCAAATGAAAATGTCTCCTTGGTATATATAGGAGACTAGGAGGTATAATTAAAACTAATGGAATAAAGCGACATAAATAAAATAACATTGCTAATGTAATATGCCCCAATTAAGGGGTAATGAGCCAATATTAGGGCTTAACATGCCCCTCCACTTGAGACAAGTGTTGTTCGCAATGCTTGAGTAACTCTAGATGCTTTTGTATAAAAGACTCATCTTCCCAAGTGGAATCTTCAGCCGATAGTTTTCTCCATTTAATGAGATACTCTGAAATGGATCTATTCCTCAGTCGGAGAATTCTTGTGTCGGTGATGGCTTCAGGATCCAATATGATTTTTCCTTCCTCATCAAGTTCTGGAAATATAGTTTGAACTGGGATCTTGTCACCTATAACCTTCTTTAAGCATGAAACATCGAAAACTGGGTGTACTCGTGAAGATGTAGGAAACTCCAATTTGTATTCCATAGTACCAATATTTTGCAACACCTTATAAGGGCCATAGTACTTTGGTGATTATTTATTATCCTTATTGGCTTGCTTGAGGGACATCTATTTGTATGGTTGTAGTCTTAAAAACACCCAATCCCCTACTTCAAAACTTCTTTCACTACGATGTTGATATGCTTGTTGTTTCATGTGATTATGTGCCATGGTCAGGTTGTCCTTTAAGATTTGGAGAACTTGTTTTTGATACTCGATGTGATCTTTCACTACTTGAACCTTAGATTTTTCTTTTAGATAAAAAGTGATGGAAGGAGGGTGGTATCCATAGGGTTCCATAAAGGGTTTCATTTTTGTTGCAGTATGAAAGGAAGTATTATACCACCATTCTGCCAAGGGTAAACATTTGAACCATTGTGTTTGTTTATCAGAGACAAAGCAACGAAGGTATCCTTTCAGACATTTGTTCACTATCTCAGTTTGTCCATCAAATTGAGGATTATAGGATGAACTATGAGCCAATTGAGTACCCAAATAAGAAAATAATTATGTCCAAAAATGTCCAGGGAAGATGGGATCTCTGTCACTTACAATAATCTTTGGGTTGCCATGTAGCTTTTGAACTGTCTCCATGAATGTGATGGCAATTGTACTAGCTTTGAAGGGATGAGAGAGTGCACAAAAGTGTGTTAGTCTATAAACAATCACCATGATGAAACTATTTCATTTAGACTTCGGTAACCCTGTGATGAAATCCATGGAAACCTCCTCCCAGCACTGACTTGGGATGGCTAATGGTTGTAAAAGACCTGGGGTCTTAATTGTTTCCAACTTATTTTGTTGGCAAACCAAACATTCTTCCACAGACATTTGAACATCAGTTTTAAGGCCATCCCCCAAAAAATCCTTCTTGACTCTATGGTAGGTTTTCAAAAATCTCGAGTGCCCTCCTACTGGAGAGGTGTGCAATTCCAATAGTACCTTTTGTTTGAGTTGGGAGTTATTACATAAATATAAGTGATATTTGTACCATAGTGAATCATTTTTCCATGTAAATGTATCTTATGCACTGGAATCCTGTTGCAACCTTTGAATGAGAGTCCACACTTTTTCGTCATTCGTCCATTCATCCCTTGCTTCTATTATCCAATTGGGTTGGATGATCGAGATAGCACAGAGAAAGGCCTCAACATCTTCATCCTTTCTTGAGAGTGCATCTGCCACAACATTTTGCTTCCCCTTTTTATAGACGATTTCAAAATCATAACCCAATATCTTGGTTACCCATTTTTGTTGTTCTTCTAAAGATATTCCTTAATCCAAGAAGTATTTAAGACTATCATGATCTGTTTTGACCTTGAAGTGCCTACCTATTAGGTAAGGAAACCATTTCTTCAATGCATGTAGTATTTCCATCATTTCCTTCTCATAAATGGGTTTGTGTAAGACCTTTCCCTTGAGTGGTCGACTTTCAAAAGCTAGGGGCTTTCCTTCTTGCATTAGGACAGCACCAATTCCATTTCCTAAGGAATCACATTCCACAATAAAAGTTTTTGTGAAGTCTGGAGTGGTCAAGATAGGAGATTTTCACATCACCTATTTAAGTTGTTCAGAAGCTTTAGTTGCCTCTGGAGTCCATGAAAATGCATCCTTCTTAGTTAGTGCCTTTAAAGGTGTTGTTATTCTTCCATAGTGCCGAACAAACTTGTGGTAGTAACCTGTCAAACCCAAAAATCCTCTAAGATTCTTCAATGTTTTGGGAATCATCCAGTCCATCATGGCCTTAATCTTGTTAGGGTCTAACTTGACACCTTCATGAGATACAATATGACCCAAATACTCTACCTCCTTCACTCCAAAGAAACATTTGGATGGTTTGGCATATAGTTGTTTCTCCTTTAGTAGTTGTA
>ML782541.1:574305-585402 GCA_009831015.1 Picea engelmannii | reverse complement strand
GATTTGCGAGAACAAATCCATCAATACCATACAAATTGATTGGGTTCTAAATATAAAAAAGAAATTTGTACCTTTTTGTGTATGTGGCACATTAAGTAGATCAAATAATTTCTCCATCTGAAGTATCCATGTGATTTAGTCTTGCCATCAAACTTCCTCATATCGATATTAGGAATGTGGTTGGTCTTCAACCCAAAGTTGCAGTTTCTCCATTCTTCATTCACCTTCCTTGTGTCCTCATCATGAATTTCATGGGATACATTTTCACTTCCAGGTGTCCTCTCTATTAGGAAATTTTTCAATCCTTCCATGATATCCCCTTTTAAACCATCCATCTTAGTATCCAACTTAGCTTCCATTGAATCCATCATCTCTTGTAGTTCATATTTGGTTATTGTCTTCTTTTGTAAATCATTTATGTCCCTACGCATTTCTTCACCTTCATCAAGAGTCCAAGTAGGCTTGTCTGGAGGCTTATTTGGTGTAGAATTTCCCTTTTTTGGTGGCATGTTGGCCAAGTATCACTTTAAAGTTTAATTTTGAGGTGGTTCTGCTAGACAATATTCCTTTTATTGTATCTCCAAAATTTCAGCCCTTCTGAGTATGAACTTTTATGTTTTGTAGGTCTCTGATATTTCTTCTCTTCAATTCCACAAGTCTGATAAAAATTGGATGTGCCAAGTGGAATGTACGGTAACTTCCCTGCAACTTGCTGATCTTTGTCCTTTCTAGGAGATCTCACTTGTATAGCGTGCCCCGCACAAAATAATTGATATAAAATTCTTAAACTTATACCAGAACTACTACGGTCTATCCACTATCCAATGCAACTAGTCTCACACAATTTGGATACTCTAGGAATAATTTATGATTGTTTTACCTGGAACACCTGCTTGAGACTAGTCAATAGGACTAGTCAGATAGCCTATCTTCCACAAGGTGTATCTACAAATTTAAGATGACCCAGAAGCTGAAATTTCTACCACATATACCTTACTAATTTCTGAGAATATCCTCTAGAGTTCAGGGTCTGAAACATTACACAACAAATGTTATAGCACAAATTCCGCAATGAATCAATTCAGGATGATTCCAGAACCCTATCTTACAAAGGTTGTATCTCTGAAAGTATAAGGCCTCAGGAGATGAAATTTTAACCCAAAGTACCTTCATTCGTCTAATAAATATCCTCCAAGTTGTTCCTTCTGAATATTTGTAGAAAAAAAGTTATAGTGAAAATTCCATGGTGTCTCAGATGTATCAGCGAAACCCCAAGACCTTGAGCTCCGATACCATATGTTAAGAACCAAATATCAATATAGAATAGAAAAATGTCAAAATAAGTACTCAACACCTTGAAAAAGAGATAATTTCAGATAATAAGCCTCTTCAAGGGGGAAACCTCCTTTTACCCCACATAAATGTTCAAGTACAAGATGATTCCAAATGAAAATGTCTCCTTGGTATATATAGGAGACTAGGAGGCATAATTACAACTAATGGAATAAAGCCGACATAAATAAAATAAAATTACTAATGTAATATGCTCCAATTAAGGGGTAATGAGCCAATATTAGGGCTTAACATTCTAAGCCATGGAGACTTCTCAATTTAAAAAGACACACAAAGGGGGCAAGGTGGTTAGGACAGAACCTGTGGATATACATCTTTTTGATACAGAGCCCATGGCAAGGGAAGTTTTTCAAAGAGTTGGATGCCTCTATTTTTTCCAAAATATACAAAGAGGCCATTCAAAGGTGACAAGACAGTTTGCATTACAATTTGATGGTAGGAGAACCAAGGTTGGGGATTTGGAATTTGAGGTGACCGAAGCCTCTCTCTTAGCTGCAACAAGAATCCCTATTACAAGTGAAAAGTGGTTCAAAGCCATGGATTTGAGTTCATCCTATGCCAAAGATCTCTTTAAACCTAAACATCAAACAAATGATTTGTCTAAAGGTGTGCCAAGGAGTCAATTGATTGAACAGTTTGACAAAATATTGAAGATCATCCAAAGATATTTTACATGTGAAAGGATATTTAACACATTGTACCAGTACCATATAAGGATTTTGCTTCATTTCACTGGTAAAGTTGAAATGAATATCCCATATTATTTTTTAAGGATCATAGGTAAGATGTCAGACAGGATTCAATCCAAATCTAAGGATGTGGATTCTGGCCTTTTCTAGTTTGGATTGATCAAAATGCTAGTCTCTGAGGAATTGGGTAAGAAAGAGATTTCATGGGAGAATTTTGTTGTTACTTCTCACTTCAAGTTAGATCTAGAATCTACTCCTCAATCACAAAATGGAATTCCTTTATCACCCACTTGTGTTGTTAAAGAAGGGACCAGTAAGAAGAGAAAGGGCAGAGCCCCTGTTCAAGTTTCAGAGGTCAACAAGCAGGTCACAGGAGCTGAGGAGGAAGCTTGTCCTTCCCCACAAAGAGATTTTTCACCACCTCCTCCACCAAGGTTAGAATAGGTTCCTTCTTCTACCAAAACTACATCCAAGAAATTGAATAAGCTACACATCCCCTCTTCTCCTCCAGCAGTCAATACCAAGGGAAAAAAACCTTTCACCGGGTCATCAGTTCCAAAGGAGGTTTTCAAAGAACAGTCTTTACCAGAAACCCCTATTAAAAATAATAAGGGTAAAGGAATTGGAAAGCCTCTGGAAGAGAAACAAGAAGCCCCTGTACAGAAAAGGAGAGGTAAAGGTACTAAAAATCCTATGGAGAGGAAAGAAGAAATCTCTGTGAAAGACTTTAAAAATCCTGATGAGACAGACAAGGAAATCCCTATGAAGCAGGAAGAGGAGACCATCAAAAATCTTGTTGAGACTGTGCATGTTACTACTCCACCTGACAGTTAGACATTTAAAATATTAATAAAGAAGCTTAGGGATGCTAGGAAGGAGGTGGCTCAATTGAAAAGGGAAGCCATGTCTGACAAAGTCAAGATGACAGAGCTTATGGATGGCTATAGTCACACCCTTGACTTGGCAAGGTTTGTAGCAAGAAAGGTCCAACCCCTTCATAGACAGCTAAAGAACCTTTATAGGTAGAACAGAGGATTTCAGTCTCAGAATAGGAAGCTAAAGGTAGATTTGCAACATTTTCAAGATGAGGTAGCTCAAAGAAAGTTGCAAGTATTGGTTGAAGCTCCCATTGAGAATGAAAAACCAACAGTCAAGGAGAGTATATCTCCATTGAAGAAGCCTGTCATTGTTAAAAGAAATAATTCTTCTACGCCAAATGAAGATCCTCCTTCTAAAAGAAAGAGTGTGAGGTTAAGTGTCAAGGTAACAAAATAGTTGATGAAAGGTGAGCCCCATTTTTGAGGATGTCTCCTTTTTTGAGAGGGTAAATTGTTATTCAGATATTACCTCTGCCACCTATAGAGGCTTCTAAGCATTTAATTATCAGAGCTTTGGGATTTTGCGAAGTACTAACTCCCTCAGTGGTGAAATCCTCTCCCTTCAATGCTGCCAAGTCACCTAAGTATAATAGGTTTGACATTATGCAAGGCCACTACTTTCTCTGCACATGTTCAAGATTGGAGGTGCTACATTTTTCAGCAGTGCTACCTAAACTTGCACACAGATGTAGCACAGTGGCACTACCTAAATTCGCTACTCAATATCTGGCAAATAACAGGTTTTCACACAAATGCATCATAAGTGGCGCTACATAATTTTGTTACCCAATATTTCACAGAGAGAAAAAGTTTGCACACATACGCAGCACAATGGCGCTACCTAAATGCTCTACCTTTTCTACTTGTCTAGTTGTGAAGTACGCTACTCAGACTTCTACCCAAAGAAGCTACCAACATACACCAAGGATTCAGGAGGGCTAAGCTAACAAATTTTTGGATAGTTGATGATGGAGAAGATTATAGAAATAGCAGCTGGCATCATGAGGAAAACCACATGCTTTTGAAAGACACATGGAAAACAAGGAACTGCACAGTAAGAAGGAATCAAGTCATCTTGAATATTGGTTGGATTAGTCACCAACATTTTCCTATTTTATAGCATAGGTTGTTAATCAAGTTGTTATATGAAATAAATTATTAGAGATTTTTAAGGGAAAGGGGCCAGCTCGTACCTCCATTTGTTGCCTCTCTTTTGTTATAAATAGATAGATCGAATGCTTTAGTAGGTTTGGATGGTTGAGAAAGGCTCCCTTAGACTATAATATTTTGATGAAGTGACTGTGATCTAGCTATGTATTGGACTTAAGACATTTTGGCTAATATAAATCAGCTTCTCTTTCAGCTTATTTTCTTATGATGCTAAATTTTCATGCTTTTAATGATTCACATGAATGATTGTGGTGATATTATGGTGGATGTTTGATCATTATATTATCATGATGCTTATTTAGCTTCCTTAGTTTCTAAGTTCAAGAAGATCTTGTGTTAAGAAAATTTCTTCCTTAGGATTTTTGTAGACCTGATGTTTACAATAGCCCCTAAATTCCTCTCATTCAAGTCTTCTCACTATTCATACTTACTCCCAATTACTGATTGAAGTTAGCCAATACCTTGATTGATGGTGCATGCTAGCCCTATTTTATGAGTTGGAACATTATCATTTTGAGTCTTTTTCCATTTGACCCTTTAAAACACTCTTACATTCACATATAAACTGATGGGTACTGGGCTTGCCTTCCATGCAATCTGAAGGTGATTCCTAGTGCTAACAATGTGGAAACCCAAAGCGGGAGAAAAACACAGAATGTTTTTTCTTATATGTCTTGAAGAATTACATTCATTGGAAGCAGCAACTTCCTTTGTTTTTCAGCTGCAACTGGAAGGAGGCTCCAAACCCCTGGCTTCTCAGGATACTACCTGAGGGAAGCTCCAATTCCCCAATTCTTTGGCTACAACCAGAAGGAGGCTACAACCCCCTATGTTCTCCAGCTACAACCACCTATCCTTTCCCCATCCAATCGCCCTGATGAATAAGTAGAATTATGGAACCACTGTCACATTATCACTGTGAGATATACTGTTGTAAACCTGTACCAATTAACCTACACCAAAAAAATTGTACTAAACAACATGTACCAATAACCTGAACCATGCATCAACCATGCATCAACTTGTACCTCAACCTGTAATCAACTTGTACCATAAACAAGTGCATCAACCATGCACCAACTTGTACCAAAAAACCTGTAATAAACTTGCACCATAAGCAAGTGCATCAATCATGTACCAACATGTAACTCAACCTGCAAACCTTCCTTAACTTTAACAACAAGAGACTAACATATTCATCAAACTTTACTTTAGTGTCACATGACTAGTTTTGGATTAGTCAACAACCCTAACTTTAAATAATCATAACTATGTACCTATAATGAATAAATATCTGAAAATAGTACACAATGTTCTTCGGTGTGTTTTATGGAATTCCTCCAGGTTTCACTACTTGGAACCTCTCAAAAAAGGATTTATAGAAAAAATGGCATACCTTGTTGAATTCTGGTTTATTCTAGAGAATGAACTTGTAGAGCATTCCCCTCACATAATATTTGTTGTATGGATCTGTAAATTTTTCACAGAATAATATAGAATGTACTCTAACCAACACATTTTGTCTTACTGAATTTGAATCTATTATGAAAAATTTATGAGGTTTTTACCTGAAACCCCTGTTTTAGACTAGTTTCAAGACTAGCCACAAACCCTATTTTCCACAGAGTGTAACTCCAAAAATAGAATGATCCACAAGTTGAAATTCGTACCATAGCTACTTGGATATGTTTCCTCAATGGCCTCCCAATTTCATGGTGTGAATCATTCTAGAATAAAAATTATTGCGAAAATGGTGAGATGACCTGTAAATAACATACCTTAGAAGGCATCATCAAAAGATCTTATCCTCCCTTGAATTTCAGCCTTAATTACTTCACATTCCCTCTGAAATTCAGCTTAGATATCCTTTCGTTACCTCAGTCACGTGTAGATATTTAATATTCTCAAGTGTTATTAAAATGAGAGAGCCTTGCTTCTTATTTATACTCTCCAAGTAGCTTCCTTAGAAGCATCTTCTAGGCCACTTTGTCCACATATTCACCTATGTCCAACTTTGCCCAAATTGCCATTTTTCCATGTATCCAATAGCCACTTGACCACTTAACCCATTTTCCTCATTTTAGGGTTAACCTTCTTATAACCATTTTCCATAATTAGAAAGTTCTATATTTACTTTATTATTTAAATAATTCTCCTTGACTTTGTCACTTCACTTTATTATTTAAATAATTTCTTCTTTGCAAGCACTTTGACTTCTTTGACCTTTTGGGGTTTCAAGCCAATCATATGAGTGTCCTTCAACTTCGTTAGGCCTCAACTTCATAAGGCCATAACTCTCAAACCATGAGGAGTTATGTGATGTTCCACATACCACTAGAAATGGCATGACATTTCTATCCATCTAGAACAATCTTACATGCAAATATATCAAAAATAATACCATTATACATCAAACAAACTTGGGTCCATTACCCAAACCTTTGTGCTACCGGAATTCACTACTGGACTTTCTTCAAGGGTTGACATCAATGACAACCAACCCAATTAATCAACAATATACCCCTTTGGAATTGATGGAAACACTCTGATGCAATACTTAAATCATATCACTCATGCTCCCCCTGGAACCATGTCTACATATTTGTGACCAACCCTCCCCCTGGAACCATGCCTCTGTCCTCTGCATCTGATAAATCTCTCCCCCTTTGTCATCAATGGCAAAGGTATATTTCCATTCGGGGCTGCTCCCCCTAACTGAATCATCTGATCTCCCAACTTGAACTGTCCTCTTTATGGTGCTTCCTCGTGTACATCTAAGACATATAAGATAAACAATCAAAAGAATTCATTTTGGAGTAGAAATAACTCGGAGTCTCTGGCGAAGATACTCAAAGGATTCCCATGGAAGCAGTTTTGTAAAGATGTCTGCCACTTGTTCTTTTGTGCCCACATATTCATCTCTCATGTTCTTTTATGAAACTTGTTCCCATAGAAAGTTATACTTGATTGGAATGTGCTTCATCTTGGAGTGCATCACCGAGTTATTTGAGATACTGATGGTGCTTGTATTATCACAATAGATTGGAATGGGCTCATCATACTCAACTTGTATATATGTCATATTTTGTTTCATCCATAGAACCTGTGTACAACATGTTGTTGCTGAAATATACTATGCCTCAGCTGTAGATAAAGAAATTGATGATTTTTTCTTTCTTAACCATGATACTAAAAACTCACCCAAGTAGAACGTTGCTCCACTGGTGCTTCGTTGGTCATCAATGCAACCTTCCCAATCTACATCTGTGTAGGAAATAAGTGATAGATCATTTCCTTTTGGATACCATAATACAAACTCTTTTGTTCCTTTGAGATATCTGAAATTCCTCTTCACTGCTAATACATGTGATTCCTTTGGTGCTTCTTGAAATCGTGCCACCTTTCCAATTCCTTGCATTACATCTGGTCTGGATGTTGTCACATATAGTAGGCTACCAATCATTGACCTATATTTTCTTTGATCTATAGACTTTGAATCATCATATCTTCTCAACTTGCAGCTGGTTTGCATGGGAGTGATAATTGGTTTGCAATCTTCCATTCCAAACCTCTTTAGCATTTCTCTGATATACTTGGTTTGAGAAATAAAAATTCCTTGGTTGCTTTGACGTATATGAAGACCTAGAAAGAAGGATAGTTCTCCAAGTAATGACATTTCAAATTCATTATGCATGTCCTTTTAAAAATTTTGGCTTAACCTGTCATCAGTACTTCCAAAAATAATATCATCAGCATAAACTTCAATTAATAAAATACTATCTTGAGTTACCTTGATGTAGAGGTTGTTGTCTATGCTTCCTTTTCTGAACCCTTCCTATTGTAGATATTTATCCAGTCTAGAGTACCATGCTCTAGGAGCCTATTTTAGAACATGCAAGGCCTTCTTTAATTTACACACATAATATGTGTTAGCTGACAACTGAAATCCTTCTGGTTGTTCAATGCAGACTTCTTCTTCAATTTCCCCATTCAAAAAAGTTGATTTTACATTGATCTGATACACTTTGATATTTTTGGAGCATGCATAAGCTAAAAGAAATTAGATTTCTTCCATTCTGGCAAATGGGGAAAATGTCTCTTCAAAGTCGATTCCTTCAACTTGTGCATATACTTTACATACCAATCTAGATTTGTTCCTTGTAACTTGCCCATATTCATTCAATTTATTCCTATATACCCACTTTGTGTCGATCACATTCTTATCCTTTGGTCTTGTAACCAATTCCCAAGTGTCATTTTTATCTATTTGATCCAATTCATTATCTGTGGCCTTATTCCAAAATCCATCCTTGTTGTCCTCTTCAAATCAAGTTGGTTCAATCGTAGATAAGAGTGCTAGGTGTCTTTGTTCTGGTGAATAGATTATTCTTCTAGTTTCAACCCCTGCATCTTTGTTTCCGATAATCTGATCTGAAGGATGATTCTTTTGTACTCGTCTGCTAGGTGTCTTTGGAGACACTTGTTGAACTTTCTCTTCTTCTTCTGTCGAATCCTCTTCATCTTCCCCTTCTACTTCTTTTTTATCTTCTTCTTCTTCTTCGTAAAGTTGTTCCATTGATTCATTTTCTTCTTCCTTTAATTCATGTCTACCTGTTTCATCAATTTTTACGTTGATTCTTTCCACAACTTTGTTCAATCTCAGGTTGTAATACTTGTATGATTTCCTTGTACTTGAGTAACCAGCAAGTACTCCTTTGTCCACACGAGAGTCAAACTTTCACATTCTGCCATCTTCTCTTTTGATGTAGCATTTTCATCCAAAAACTCTGAAGTTCTTCGCATTTGTTGGTCTTCCTTTCCATAGCTCGTAGGGAGTTTTGTCAGTGTTGTTTCTGAGCATTACTATTTTTTGAATGTGAATTTTTGTATGCACTACCTATGTCCAAAAGATATCTGTCAATTTGGAATCCATTAGCATTGTTCGATCCATTTCATGTACTGTCATGTTCTTTCTTTCAACAACTCAATTTTGTTAATGTGTCCTAGCAACAACAAATTTCCTTTTTATTCCATGTCTGCTACAGTAGTCTATAAATTCCTTTGAATTTAACTCTCCTCCATTATCAGATCTCAAGCATTTGATTTTTGAATCCATTTCATTTTCAACCATTTCCTTGTAAACCTTGAAGTTTTCAAAAGATTCTGACTTATTCTTGAGAAAACAAACCGCAGTCATTCTTGTATAATCATCAACTAATAACATGAAATATTTCTCACCTTTTAAACCCTGTGTTGTAGTTGGTCCAACTAGATCAGTATGCACAATTTCTAGTGGTCTTATCGTTGAATATTCTTTTGATTTAAACTTGGTCTTTGTTTGTTTTCCTTGTTAACAATGCTTGCATAAAGTGTTGGTTGGTTTCATGATCTAGGGCATTTCTCTAACTACTTCCATTTTGTTGACTTTGACAAGGTTATCAAAATGTATGTGACCCATTCTTCTATGCCATAGCCAACTTTCATCTTCCTTTCCTAGGAAATGCTTTTCATTTTCAGTTCCACTTAATACATATATGTTTCTTTAAGTTCTCGCAGCTATTGCAATCAATTTTCCTGAACCTTCTTTTCTTGTCTCACACTTTTGTGAATCAAAGGCAACTTTATGACCTTGGTCACACATTTGACTCACACTTAGAATATTATGTTTCATATCTTCTATTAGTGGAACATTTTTTTCCTTGGTATTCTTGTTCCCAATTCTGACTTTGCCTTTTCCAGTGATTTTAGTTGAATCATCATTTTCGAAGGAGACTGATCCATATATTTCCTTTATTAATGTAAGAAACCTATCTCTATCACCTTTCATGTGTTTTGAACAACCATTGTCAACATACCAACCACTTTTCTTCTGCTTAGCTTGTAGAGCAAGTGTTCATTCTTCATTGCTATATTGATTCTTCTTTCTTATCCATGTCCTTTTCTGAGGTTCATGTCTATGACTGTTGTTGTTTTGTTGTGGTTCTCTAGGAGGGGATGTCATTCTACAATATTTGGCCATGTGTTAAAAGTTGTTACATTTGTAGCATTCCACTTCAGTGTTCAAAAATTCAAACCTGTTGTAACTTATTCTCTGGGTTTCACTAGGCCTTCTTGGATAACCCTTTTGTGTATGAATTTCAAAGTTGTTTATGTTCCTTTTGTTATCTCTGCAATTCATAGCTTTATGACCAAAATCATTACATGCATAAAATAAACCAAAAAATATAGTTTGATACCTGGGAGTTGAAGATCTCCTGAAAGGAGGTACTCTTATGAATGTTTCTTCTTCCTGAGGTGTATTTGTTTCTGTCGATCGTTGATTCTGAAATCTGAATCTTCTCGGTGGAGGAGTGTCCCTGTAATTTTTTTTGTATACCTTCCTACCCCCTTTGATTGTTTCTGCATAGATTTTTGGATATGTTTCTTGTTTTTTTGTTTTGGAGCTTGATCCCTTTTATGTTTGATTGTATCCAAATCTAGACTTGTCATGATGAGGTTTTTGACTGCTGATAATGTCATTCAAAACGTTTGATTTGTTCTGCATATTTTTCTTCTGAATATCCTTTCTTAATGTGACAATTTATGCTTCCAAATTTCCAATGATCTTGTCTCTTCCTTTTAGTTTTTCTTTGAGTTCTTCTTCAATTATTTTATCTTCTTCAATTTGAACCTTCAAATTTGTGACCATTTGTTCTAGTTCACGAGTGTCTTCTTTCTTGTCTAGTTGTGCTTGTAGTTTCTTGCTTTTCTTCTTTTCTCTTCTGATAATTTATATAGCACACAACAATTCTTCTCGGTAGTAAACTTATGCCTCTTCATATTCTTCTTTGGCCTCTTCATATTCTTCTTCGACCTCTTCATATTCTTATTTGGAGTCTTCTTTATCAGAGTCTTCTACTGCCATGAATAGAACTATTTATGTCTCACTGTCACTGACTTCATTTTCATATGATGATGATATGTCTTATTTGGTGCATAAGCTTTTCTTGAAAACTTTCTTTGTGATT
>ML782541.1:543142-574205 GCA_009831015.1 Picea engelmannii | reverse complement strand
ACTAAAGGAGAAACAACTATATGCCAAACCATCCAAATGTTTCTTTGGAGTGAAGGAGGTAGAGTATTTGGGTCATATTGTATCTCATGAAGGTGTCAAGTTAGACCCTAACAAGATTAAGGCCATGATGGACTAGCTGATTCCCAAAACATTGAAGAATCTTAGAGGATTTTTGGGTTTGACAAGTTACTACCACAAGTTTGTTCGACACTATGGAAGAATAACAACACCTTTAAAGGCACTAACTAAGAAGGATGCATTTTCATGGACTCCAGAGGAAACTAAAGCTTCTGAACAACTTAAATAGGTGATGTGAAAATCTCCTGTCTTGACCACTCCAGACTTCACAAAAACTTTTATTGTGGAATGTGATGCCTTAGGAAATGGAATTGGTGTTGTCCTAATGCAAGAAGGAAGGCCCCTAGCTTTTGAAAGTCAACCACTCAAGGGAAAGGTCTTACACAAACCCATTTATGAGAAGGAAATGATGGAAATACTACATGCATTGAAGAAATGGTGTCCTTACCTAATAGATAGGCACTTCAAGGTCAAAACAGATCATGATAGTCTTAAATACTTCTTGGATTAAAGAATATCTTTAGAAGAACAACAAAAATGGGTAACCAAGATATTGGGTTATGATTTTGAAATCGTCTATAAAAAGGGGAAGAAAAATGTTGTGGTAGATGCACTCTCAAGAAAGGATGAAGATGTTGAGGACTTTCTCTGTGCTATCTCGATCATCCAACTCGATTGGATAATAGAAGCAAGGGATGAATGGATGAATGACGAAAAAGTGTGGACTCTCATTCAAAGGTTGCAACAGGATTCCATTGCATAAGATACATTTACATGGAAAAATGATTCAGTATGGTACAAAGATCACTTATATTTATGTAATAACTCCCAATTCAAACAAAAGGTACTATTGGAATTGCACACCTCTCCAGTAGGAGGGCACTCGAGATTTTTGAAAACCTACCATAGAGTCAAGAAGGTTTTTTTGGGGATGGCCTTAAAACTGATGTTCAAATGTTTGTGGAAGAATGTTTGGTTTTCCAACAAAATAAGTTGGAAAAAATTAAGACCCCAGGTCTTTTACAACCATTAGCCATCCCATGTCAGTGCTGGGAGGAGGTTTCCATGGATTTCATCACAGGGTTACCGAAGTCTGAAGGAAAGAGTGTCATCATGGTGATTGTTTATAGACTGACCAACTACGCACACTTTTGTGCACTCTCTCATCTCTTCAAATCTAGTACAATTGCCATCACATTCATGGAGACAGTTCAAAAGATACATGGAAACCCAAAGATTATTGTAAGTGATAGAGATCCCATCTTCCTTGGACATTTTTGGACATAATTATTTTCTTATTTGGGTACTCAATTGGCTCATAGTTCATCCTATAATCCTCAATTTGATGGACAAACTGAGATAGTGAACAAATGTCTGAAAGGATACCTTCGTTTCTTTGTCTCTGATAAACAAACACAATGGTTCAAATGTTTACCCTTGGCAGAATGGTGGTATAATACTTCCTTTCATACTGCAACAAAAATGAAACCCTTTATGGAACCCTATGGATACCACCCTCCTTCCATCACTTCTTATCTAAAAGAAAAATCTAAGGTTCAAGTAGTGAAAGATCACATCGAGTATCAACAACAAGTTCTCCAAATCTTAAAGGACAACCTGACCATGGCACATAATCGCATGAAACAACAAGCAGATCAACATCGTAGTGAAAGAAGTTTTAAAGTAGGGGATTGGGTGTTTTTAAGACTACAACCATACAAACAGATGTCCCTCAAGCAAGCCAAGAAGGATAATAAATTATCACCAAAGTACTATGGCCCTTATAAGGTGTTGCAAAATATTGGTACTATGGCATACAAATTGGAGTTTCCTACATCTTCATGAGTACACCCAGTTTTTGACGTTTCATGTTTAAAGAAGGTTATAGGTGACAAGATCCCAGTTCAAACTATATTTCCAGAACTTGATGAGGAAGGAAAAATCATATTGGATCTTGAAGCCATCACTGACACAATAATTCTTCGACTGAGGAATAGATCCATTTCAGAGTATCTCATTAAATGGAGAAAACTAATGTCTGAAGATTCCACTTGGGAAGATGAGTCTTTTATACAAAAGCATCTAGAGTTACTCAAGCATTTCGAGCAACACTTGTCTCAAGGGGAGGGGCATGTTAAGCCCTAATATTGGCTCATTACCCCTTAATTGGGGCATATTACATTAGCAATGTTATTTTATTTATGTCAGCTTTATTCCATTAGTTGTAATTATACCTCCTAGTCTCCTATATATACCAAGGAGACATTTTCATTTGGAATCATCTTGTACTTGAACATTTATGTAGGGTAAAAGGAGGTTGCCCCCTCAAAGAGGCTTATTATATGAAATTCTCTCTTTTTCAAGGTGTTGAGTACTTATTCTGATGTTTTTCTATGCTATATTGTTATTTGGTTCTTAACATAGAATGAGAGCTTTTAAAGTCTTATGTGATAGTAATAACCAGGAAGATTTAAAATCGGGTTTCAAATGTACAAGGCTGACCTTTTAAAATAGACTGGTGATAGTAAGCCAAGCTTGACTGTTGGAATTACACCCTTATATTTGTACAGGTATTTGAGAGTGTATAAAGTGAGGGGGTAATCCTTAATTGGCACTTTGTAGCTAGGTAAAAAATGCTTAACTCAAAAAAGAAAGGAAGCAAGGGAGACACAGAGGGGTTAAGCAGCACCTCTGGGTAGCACGACGTGTATGCAGAAGATAGACTGTTTGTATGCTTGCAACCTTAGAAGATATGGCTAACAGATGTAATCATACTTCAATACAAGAAAATGAATTTCACAGGTTTGAAAAAGGGAGGAGACAAGTCTGTGATGTGAAGATGATTCCCCTTACAACTATGTGATCCCGATAAACCAATCTCTGAGCGCTATTTTTTTGTGAAAACTAATGTGCATAGGAGACAAAATGGGATACCTGTGTAGTAGAAACTTGTTTGAAGATTCAACGAAATATTAGGATGAAGTTTCAAACATTTCATCCCTCGAATCTATCTCAACATCAGATTTGGTCGCACCATTGTCACCTAGTCAGAACTATGAGTTTGAGCAGCGCAACATTCTTTGAATTTTCAAATAATAAACCATTATCAAGGATCGTAAAAGTGAGATCTTGGAGGTATAGTCAACCAACTCCTGGAAAACAAGGAACATGACATTAGTCGTGGCAATCATGACTCCTGGGGGAAGTATGATGAATGAGAAAGGCGCTACATAACTACCTTATGAGTGGGCAACACTCCAATTCAAAAAATGATTGGACAAGTAAGCAAGGACAACAAGGCATACCTACGAGGTCATGAGTGAGGAGAAAGTTGTGTCACATCAGTCTAGTCATGGGAGGGATCGATCCTAGTGACAAATCATGAAGGGGACCAAAAATTTAAATCATGAACTAAAGGTTTTAAGTCTGAAAATCAATTTGAGGATCAAACATGAGCTATGACTCAAAAGTTTATTTATCTAAGGGGACCTAAAAAACATAACTTTAAAGGGATGAAACTTAAAAAATTAAAATCTAAGGCTTAAAAAGGATTAAACAAACTAAAAGACCCTAGGAAAATTAGTGTGATAACATTGTCTCCATAGGGGATGATATCCCCTGCGGGCTGCCAAGAATGAGTAGATTTAGTGCCTTATCCTAGGGCTATGGGGTCAGTTATTGAAGCAAAAATAAAAATAAAATGATATTTACAATGACATGAAGAGCCACTCAAGGCTCAACCAAATTACTTTTTCAGGAAATGCCCATTGAAAGCGCCACCAAAAACCTCTTCATTATCCATATTCTACAACTTGAAAGTGTTATTAGAGAATAACTTAGATATTTTGAAAGGAGAGATCCATAAAGCTTCAAATTTACCGTGCTTGCCTTTATCCTGCTTCGGTCCATCCCATGCACTAGATCACCCAATTGAAAATCCTCTTTGTTCACTTTCTTGTCGAAATCCTGCTTGATCTTCAGTTGATGATCATATGCTTTGTATACAAGCTTCTCCCAAGTCTATTGCACTTCAACTAGCAGTTGAATCCTTCTGATCATATGATCAAGCTCCCCTTGTTAATCTTGGAATAATTTTTCCACAGGTAAGGCAAGATGAGAAGGAAAAATTGCTTCAACTCCATACACAAGCTAGAAAGGGGAAAGTCCCAGGGACCTTTTTACCGTCACTCTGTTAGCCCATAGAGAAAATTTGATTTTTGAGTCCCATGCTTTTTTTTATCCTCTGTTATTGGATAAATCCGTAAGTGTGGACACAAACCGATATCCCTAGATCCACCTGGATCTAGAACAAAGCACGACAGAATAATACTCTTTCCCTAGATTTTGACTATTGAATTAACTAGGAGGCAAGAAATAATAACATACCTTATTATCGCTTCCTATGGTATTTGTTGCTCCTGCTTCACTCTAGTGCTCTCGTGTAGTCAAGACCAAGACAACACAAACCAACCAAAGTGAAGAAAGAACAATCTATTCAACTGTCAATCTATGTATATGATCAAGGAATTATATAATAAAGTGGAAATAGCTTTATGGGAAAGGGACATATTACTGTATCATATTAATGGAAAGTAAAGATTACAACCTGAGCCTTGATGTCACAAAATTCCTTTCGATGTCCCTTGGATCTGACACACACACTTTCTCACTTAAATGAAGAAGATCAACTCCTTTGGATGAACTTGCTAGAGTGTCCAAGCTGCTGTAGCATCAATCCTTCACATAATTCTTTCACTAATTCTCCAATGAATCTCTTGATTGACTTTGCTTGCTTAACCTTTTCCATGAGAATTCCCTCAATATATAGGAGAGAATGAATTAGTTACTTGGATAAGAATGATCCCAAAATATCAGGAAATCCAGTACTAGGATAACCATTCGAATGCCATCTCATCCTTCTAGAAGATTCCCTTCTAGAAGCATCGAGAATTCATGCTTTTCCTTTCTTTAGAAAGAGTTCGCACCTTAGCAGTTCAACATAGTGCGAACTTCTCACACCCTAGCTTAAGGCAGCCTGCGAGAATCATGCATTCTCGCAGGCAAATGTATTAGCAGCCTGCAAACCTCCTTCAAAAATGATATTTCTGGAAAGAGAAGAAAGAAACTTTTCTCAGGAGAAAGTTCTTATGAAGAGCATGAGTACCATCATTAATACATCATCATGATAACGAAAATCATGGGTAATAGAATGCCCCCCAAAGTATGAGGTTGGAAACAGTGACAACCGATAGACTTTGTAAGCTGCATGTGTGTGTCGGGAACCAGGGGCACATCTAATCGGAAACATGCAAACAACCAAGCATTTGCAGAATATCATATATATCAATCCTGAGGTAGGCATTCCCATACTCAGAGCATAGACGGATAACATTGTAGACCTGGGTCATGGCCACCAATCATACACTGTGGATCCATGCCGTCAAAATGTAGCATAGCCACCAAAATAGACTGTGGATCCATGTCGTCAAAATGTAGCATAGCCACCAAAATACACTGTGGATCTATGCGAAAAATTTCAAATCAAGACGACATAGCCACGAGACATACATAGTGGATCTATGTGTCACAAATTGTACATACTCCATTGCAACCTGGATCGCAAAGATGATATCCAGGGTCTTCAATATCGTCGCCCAAAGTACGAATCTAACCATGTGATTACATGTGTTGAAGTCGAACATGGTAGAAACCACTCGATTACCGATCATTAATGAAACCATTAACAAGTGAAAGGGAAAACACCATTGATGTCAATGACTCCCAAGGTACGATATTACAATCTATCGAGTGTGAAGAAATGAGTTGAAGTCGAACATCCGATGGAATCTTTCGATCAGGGGTCAATGATGTAAACCCACCGTCGAAAGCGAGGAAACCTGCCATTGAGGCATGCAAATTCCAAGATACCAAATAATTTCTAAGTCTTGATTCCGGATTATGAGATGAAGTCGACGAAAAAAAACTCATCACATGAGGGCCTTGATGTATCCCCCATCAATGACACGAAATGAGTAACAGATTTTGAAAGTGAAATAGAATAAGACTTGGACACAGGGAAGGCTGACATGGAGAGAATAGATAACTACAGATGACCGACTCAATATAGGTTTCAGATGGACTTCTCTTGAACATATGAACGACATGACCAATGATTTGGCAGCATTGACTCAAAGATGACACAGGGAAAGAATTTGTAGCAAATCGAATGAGAGATGAATGGATTTCCCAAACCGGCTTCAAATGGAATTAATAGGGGGTGTCATGTTCAAGAGCGACACTTACTTCCAATTAATACGATGATGAAAACATATCCCTTTCCCAAATTTTCCCCCACTATTTTTGGCAAGTACCTCTTTATTTTTACACAATCTTGAGGAGGATAACATATGCTTGTTGATGTAAGCTCATCCTTCGGACGAGTCCCTCAGAGTATGTTTAACGAACCCTAAGAAGGAGTGGTTCGGCCCCATCACGGGTCTATCAATGTTTGTTTAACGAGTCCAAAGATAGAAAACTCGAAGGTTTTTCAAGATTATAGAGTTTGGAAAAACACTTAAAAGAGAACTCTCTCAGTTCCTTTTTCGTAAAGTAGTTTGGACAAGACCGAAAAAGAGATAAATTATCGCTCACCAGACGTGTACTTCAAATACTTTATCGAGCGTGAAAATAGAAGGGTCTCTCGATGATCTTTTCATGTTTAGAGAGTCTGAAAAGAGATTAAAGAGGACTCCATGGGGGTTCCTTTTTCGTATAACCTTGTTGAGCCCGAAAAAGTGATAAAAGTATGCTCGACCGCGTTCTCATGTATTTACGAGTGCGAGAACGGATAAAAACGATGCTCGAGGTTTTATGTAAAAACCATAAAAACAATCAAAAACACGCCATAACAAAAAAAAAAATGTCCATACCTCCGTATTTAATCATCCAAGTCATCATGCCTGCAAGTCATTAAACTCAACATGAGATTAGGGATTAGGTTTAATCGATAAATAACCATAAAAAACCCAAAATGACATAGTAAAAGTAAATAAAATGAGTAAATACTCTTTTTTACCATATCATTTTACATTTCCACTATTGAGCTCCAAAAACCCCTCTTTTACCCTCCAAGTTTGGCATCAATTTGCGGGAGCTACGAGAGACCATTCAACGAGTCGTCTGTGAAATTAAGGTAAGCTCTTCGTCCTTGATGTTTTCATGGTTGAATTTTGTGATTTCATTGGTTTAATGTTTAGTTTTAAGTTGCTTTTTCAAGCCCTACATGTGTGTTGGCATTCTCGCAGGCAGGCCATACAGGGCCTGCAAGAATGAGGCATTCTCGCAAGTGAGCCTAAGGCCACCTGCGAGGTTCTCGCACTATGCATATAGGGCACCTGCGAGAATCGCAAAGCCCAATTTTTTTTTTAAATTTTAAGCCAATGAAAAATATTCAAAACATGAAGAAGGTTATTAATCCTCTTATTGTGTTCCTTGTGCAGATAAATTGGCCATCAACATGGTGCTAGAGTGGCGCGAAAGGGAACATGAAGAGGATAATGCAATGACCGAGAATCATCCTCCTACCATAGCTTCTTTCAGAGACTGTGGGATCTTGAAATACTTTCGCATCCTGGGCATGAGGGCCCAAGTCAGACTTCTAGAGTACTTGGTTTGCATGTGGGACCCAGATCAGCAGGTGCTTCGTGTGGGGGTCCACACATTGTCTTTAGACATTGAGGACGTTTACTTTTTGACCGGATTGTCCCAACGAGGATACTATGTGAGCCTGAATGGTAGTAGAGGTGGTGGGCTATCGATGAGTGAGTACTGTCGTATACACTGCATACCTGAGGCCGAGAGAAAGAAAGGAAAAGTGTCTATCTGGGGGGTAATAGACTTGACCCTCCGTACTATCCTTTTCACCATAGTTTGGATGGCTGGGAGTTCTGCTCTGCATATGGCATTACAGAGTTACTTCCAGTACGCTATCGAGTGTACTGAGCCTCGAGTGTTCAACTGGGCAGATGCAGTGCTGCGTAGTATAAAAAGGCAATTAACAAAATGTAGGCGGGGTGACCTGAAACAATTCGGGTATGGATCTTTGATGGTATCCTTATTTCTAGAGCGGGTCTCATTACCGAGGCTACAGGTGGAGTGGAATTTATCGGCTCCTAGAGATCCACGGATTCTGAGATGGTGTTGGCTCATGGCCCGACATGTAGTAGGACCTGTCATCAAATATGATGATATGTTCTTTGACTGGCTTCAACCACAAATGTTGATGGTTGATGACTACGCTTATGTTGGGATGGATTTTCGAGGAGATCCGGATTTGGAATTGCCCAAGGATGCTCAGTGGGGGGACCTTGGTAAGAAGGACACACATTTTTTCTTTTTAAATGTTTTTGAATTTTTTATCATATTCAAATGTTTTTGTTTTATATGTTCATCCAAAGACTAGCACAAAATTGTTTGTTGATAACACAGATGTTGGACCGTATAGACCTCCTGGCACTTCTCCTATCCAGAAATGAGGAGAGGTAGCAGTAGAACCACAGTATGCTGAGGATTATCAGGTGGTGGAAAAAAATTTAGAGGGTCTGATAGCAGACATTCCAGATATGACTCTGGAAGAGGTTCCACGACGCGATCAACGTCACACTGTAGGGGTATCAGCATCTATGAGTCGACTGCTCCGTAGATTTGCTAGAGAAGTTGTGTGTTACTGTGAACGTCATCTGTGACGTCACTTTGTAGAAGCTATGAGCTTCAAATTTTGATATTTTGGTCTGTGGGAATTTTTTTTGTAAAAACTCTTTTGATCATTATATATACAAACAACTTCTACCGGTTTACTTTATATAGTTTGAATTTCGATGTGTTTGATCTATAAATGATTCAAATGTCTATCCAATACATAATTAGCCAATGTATCTGTTAATGTATTAAGACATCTAGGAATATGTTGATATTCAATGTGATCAAAATAACGTTCCAAGAGGCGAATTCGCAAATACACCCGTAACAAAGTAGGACTTCATATAGAGTAGATATTACTTAACTGTAGTACTACCAACTGCGATTCAAGTCGTACAACCAAATGACGAATTCCGAGTGAGATAGCATCAACCAATAATTCAATAATGGCGCTATACTCTGCAATGTTGTTGGTTGCATGGCCAAGGCACACACCTCTTAAAGATACAAGTTCATTTGTTGGGGTATAGATTTCCCACGCAGTGGAAGAAAGGTTCTGAGTACTACGGCTAGCACCATCAGTGAAGCCAATATAGGGTAGCAAAAACTCCGACATCTGGAAATCAAGCACAACATCACATAAGGGCAGAGACCAGATAACGACAAAAGAAAACTATAGTAACACACACAAAGTATGATACATTAAAATACAAGTACTTGTGCACAAATGACTTATGCATAGTACTTCTTCAAGTACAACCTATTTCTGGGTTCACTCAAAGGGATACCATCGTAATAGACCAACTCATATGCTCCTTTCTCCAAAACTCGACGAACAATATAAGGACCGCGCCACATAGGTTCGAATTTCCCAGCTCCTAACACATCTCGATCTTGTTCATAGAGAAGAACAAGATCCCCTTCAAAGAAAACGCGAGGCTTGACATGCTTGTCATACTGGGCCTTGACACATTTTTTCTGGGCTTCTATTACTAGGGTGGTGTCGCGTCGAGTTTCGTCTAATCACATTAGATACAATAGACGTTCTTCTTCAGCAGAAGTGTTGGGTAGGAGTTCAACAACTAGCTTTAGAGAGGGTATCTTGCATTCTATAGGAAGAATGGCTTCCACACCATAGACTAACCGAAAAGGCGTAAACCCAGTAGCGGACTTGACAGATGTTCGGTATGCCCACAATGCTGAAAACAACATTGTGTGCCAACTTGTTTTATGAATTCCTATCATCCGTCAAAGCATAGTTATGAGAACTTTGTTGATTGCTTCGACTTGACCATTAGCTTGTGGATAATAGGGTGTTGAGTTATCATGATGAATACCCAACTTCTCCGTAATTTCAGACATCATAAAATTCCTAAAGTGGCTACCTTGATCAGTGACGATATCTTGGGGAACACCAAAACGAGCTATGATGTGATTAAAAAGAAACAAGGCTGCAGTCTTTCCAGTATTGTCGAATGTCGGCATCGCCTAGGCCCTTTTCATAAAGTAATCAATTGCTACAATGATGTAACCATGCCCCCCAACCAAGTGAGGGTGACATGTCATGAAATCAATGCCCCATTTCGCAAAAGGACCAACTAAGACCACAGGATGAAGAGGAGCAGGATGTGACCGAATTTTTTGGTTGTAGGTCTGGCAGGCATGGAATTTCTGAATGGCAGTAATGCAGTCGTTAAATAAAGAAGGCCAAAAATAGCCTGCGCATAAGATCTTCTGGGAAGTAGCATACCCTGACATATGACCACCACATGCTCAGAAATGGAAATCATTCAAAGCTTTCTCGGCTTCGTCAAACGTTAGACAATGTCTAAAAATAGAGTCAATACCCCGATGGTAAAGAGTATCATCGAGGATAATTTATTGACGAGCTTGATAGTGTATGCAACGTCGTTCAGTACTAGACAAAGTAGGTCGAAAAGTCTGAGTTTGGAGATATATAATGATATCTCCATACCAAATATCTTCAGTGCTAATAAGGAAAAGAGATTCATCGGGTAATGAATCAACTGCTACATTTCCGTGGAAGAGTGAGGAAAATCGCATATCAACTCAGCAAAAACTAAGGATTTCTTAGACTTGGTGCGATCGAATTCCAAGTCAAACTCTGGGAGTATGAAAATCCATTTGGAGTATTTTCCCCCTAGAAATTGACGTGTCAAAATATGTTGCATAGGGTTGCAATGAGAAATCACTGTAGTTTTCTGTGAGAGGATATAGTGCCGGAAGCGTTGAATGGCTTGAACGACAGCCAAGGCCAGTTTTTCAACATGTTGATACTTGATTTTTGTGGGTGTGAGACTTCGACTCAAGTAATAAACAACATGTTCATCGTGCGCATCATCCTCTTGAACAAGAACCATGCCAATAGTGTACTCCGAGGCAGCAAGATAAAGGAAATAATCGTGACTGTAATTGGGAGGAAAGAGAAGCAGAGCTCACATGAGGGACAACTTCAAAGCTTCAAAAGCATTGTTGGCAATGGTATCCCAGATGAACTCTGAATCTTTCTTTAGTAGCCGCATAAATCCACGAGTGATCTCGGCGTAATTAGGGATAAAACGACGAAGAAAGTTTGCTTTCCCCTGCAAACTTTGCAACTGGCGCAGTGTAGAAGGAGGAGGGAGATTAAGGATCACCTCAACCTTAATAGGATCCACCCGGATCCCTTGACATGAAACGATAAAACCGAGAAGACGATCGGATTCCACGCAAAAAACACACTTGTGTGGATTTAAACGTATACGATACAACCGACATTGAACGAAAATGGCTCGGAGGTGGATAGGGTGATTGACTCTGTGCATAGAATGAGCTAGTAAATCTTCCAAATAGGGTTGAACGATATGCTTGATATCATGAAAAGCATAAGACATAGCACGTTGAAATGTCGCACCCGTGTTCTTAAGACCAAAAGGAAGTTTCCTATAGGAAAAAGTACCCCAAGGACAAATAAAGACAGTCTTATGTTGGTCCTTGGGAGCAATGTTAATTTGATTATAGCCGAAGAAACCATCCATGAGGGAGAAAATTTCACTTCCGGCATAGTCATCGAAAATCTGGTCGACGAAAGGGGTTGGAAAGTTGTCTTTTGGACAAGCTTTGTTAATATCCCTATAATCAAGACATACACGAATACTGCTGCCTTTCTTGTCAATCGGGACTGGATTGGAAACCCATTCTGTAAGAGCCACCGGATAAATAAAGTCAGCTTTCAGAAGTTTTTCAACTTCGAGTTTGATAGCAGCCACTTTCTGTGGGTGAACTGGACGAAGGCATTTCCGGATGGGTTTAGTGTCGGGGTATGTCTTTATCTCATGTACAACAATTTCAGGGTCGATACCTGGCACCTCTTTGTAACTCCAAGCGAAGATGTCACGAAACTCTGTAAACAGGGATGTATAGGTGACTATTTCGTCGGAAGAACATGAAGCTCCAATATGAACATTTTTTACAATTCCAGGTTTTATGGATATGTCAATGGGAATCATGGGAGAGATATTATTGAGGTTCCCTTCAACAAACACATCATGTGCAGATCCAGGAACAATCGAGATGACAACAATGGTCGACGTAGTCGAAATCCGTTGGTAGTTCTCAAGAGTGTGTTGTTCCAGAAAGAGTATGGAATGTTGATGCCCATCATCCCAAGGGGTGTCTTCCATGATGGACATGATCATCTCATCAGTAGGAAAAATAACACGAAAAGGATCAGAAGTCAACTCATCAAGAGAAGAGGGAGTAAAATGTGTTGCCGATTGAATCGCTTGATAAGCGAATTCAATCGGACTTAACGACATTACGTCGCCGAAACGAAGATGATCTTCGGGGTTAGGGACTATCCAAGGGTCGGAAGACACAGGAAGTTCGTGAGGCATGGTGGAAATCATGTTGATAGAAGAAACTGACAGGCGTGGAACATCAGGCGGTGGAATGGGGAAAGTACCCATTAATGAGGAGTCCTTTAAAAGTCCTACACCGACATTCTCATAACTTGGTGGGGTTTTAGCAATAAACGACACGTTGCCAGTACAGGTATCAGAATTGAAGAAGGCAAGTTGGTCAACGGTGATAACTTTTCCTTGATGAGGGAAACAAACTACACGAAATTTTTTTGAGACAACGTCACGCATGGAATTGATCCAATTGCGTCCAAGCAGAGGATTATAATCAAGGGGAGCATCGAAGACTTCCACTTCAACTCGGACCATTTTACCTTCTAACGTGATAGGAAACGAAGGGAGAACACCGTAAGGCTTAAAACCCAAGCCATTGAAGGCTTTAAGAGTGTTCTGGGATTCAGTCAAAGGAGGAGAGCCAATATCTTTCCAACAAGAAAGAGATGTAAGACAAGTCGAGGCACCCTCGTCGATAACAGTTCGGAAAATGTTCTTTTCAGAGACAACAATTTGGATTTGAAATGCTAGTTGAGGGGGTAACCTTGGAATGTGATAATCCAATTCAAAGACTATCAAATTCGTATATGTCGGGTCAATTCCACCTATAGATTTCAACAGTTCCTTCCTTTGTGCAGGACAAGACTGAAGGACTTCAAGGGCTGACATCGCTGAAGGTGCCTGGGCCAAATCTTCAACAATGTTGTAGTTCTGGGCCGCACGAGCATGAGGATTGAAAGCTGATTTTCGTATGACACCCTTAGGGGGGGGTCGTAGAACTGTGTTAAGGCTCAGTCTTTCAATATGAAGAGGACCATTAGTAGGTGGAGTCGCTGGAGAGGGTTGTACCAAAGCAGGAGGTAAATCATCAACCTTCTCCTTAGATGGAGAATAATATTTGGCGCGAGTTGTGAGTGCAACATTGTTTTTCTTAGAATCACCAGTACACATCAAAACCTATGATGTCGTAGAAGAGGATGGTTGGTCATGGATGACCAATTGAGCCTGTTTTTGAGACGGGAAGGGTTGGGACAAGACAGCCGGTGCAGGGGGTTTCAGGGTTCCCTGAAGGAACTTAGTGACCTCAGAACGTCTTGGACAATCCTTCGTGTAGTGATCATCACCACAAATAAGGCAAGGGTATCGGGGTTTGTGCTTATCCCAGTCATCAACATGAGTAGTTTTAGTTTGCTCGGCTTGATTATTATTTTTTCCCTCCTTATTCTTGCCTCTCCCCTTTTTAGATTTGTTTTTACCAGCTGGGGTAGATTGGACAAAATTTTACCTCAGAAGTTTTGCGAGTGGGAGTGGCAGGAGACGGAGCATTTTGAATATTGGAAGAAGCCAATTTAGGGTGTTTGCTTGAAAAATAATGCGATTGGGCTTGGGTAGTACCAATCACACCATCTACCGCATGAAAAGCAGCTAGAGCAGTTGAAGTGTTGGAAGTATTAGGACGAGGTAAATCGGGTAGTAAATCATAAAGAGTTCATGTTTGTGAATAAACAAGATCAAGATATTGAGCACGAATTATAGCCTACTCTTCTATGATGACACCACCCATGGAAATCTCCTTACCGATTTCGTTCACAAACGATTTTGTAAACCATTCCGCCAATAATTGATCGGGGAGCTCAAGTTTAATGAGACGTCGGCTCCTTCTCCACTCATGGATATGATCAGATATATGAGTGCCTTTACTTTGTTTGAAGGAAGTCAAAATCTCAGTCCCTGTATCATAACGGATCGGTAACTGATAATACGTAAGGAAATCCATAGCTAAAGTGTTAAAATCAGAGAAGAAACCTCGTGGCAATTCAATATACCACTTCGCAGCAGAACCGGTAAGGGTTCATTGAAAACGAAGTAATCAAACAGAGTCATCCATCAACAAGTTGGATGAACTCCATAGGTGAAAAGTCATAACATGATTGTTTGGGTCCTCTCCCACTTTACTATCAAATTTAGGAACGTCCGAAGGAAGCTTGGCCGATATAGTAGGCCATTGGGGAGAGTCACGAAAAGGATCATTTAAAATCCTAGACAAATCTGGCAAATCCAAAGTAGAGAGAAAAGGTAACTGTCGATTCACCTGCGGGTACTGGTGACTTTGGGGTGGAATCCCTGTGGGAAAAATAGTAGGACCGTAAGCAGTCTTCCCATAATGGGAAGACCCAGGCTGATTCGGTGGTGGTTGGAGAGGATAGTAGCTCGATGGATTGTAACCTTGAGTGGGGACATGAGTTTGAGCATTCGTACCCCAAATAGGATTTGGTATACCTGGATATGGTTGGCCTATAGTAGGAACATGCAACTGCTGCCCCCCAGTCGTTTGAGGAAGATTTTGTATCATCTGATTCCAATACTAGGCCAAAGTAGGAGGTATATTTTGTCCAAAAGGTGGGGTTGGTCCCCCTATCGTAGGTGGAGTTCCAACCAAAATTTGTGTTCCAATCGAAGGTTGTGTAGCAACTGGATTGTGTCCGGTAAGAGGAAATTGAATCGTACCACCTTGTCCACCAACGGGAATCTGCAAGTTGGGTGTAATGGACGGGATAGTGCCACTAGGATTAGGATTTCCAGAAGGAAATTGAGGGAGTGTCGGAATAAAACCGGGAATAGGGTGCCCAGGAAAAGAAGGACCGCCAGGAGTACCAGATGGGGTTTGCGGAGGTGTTGGAACAAAAGCATTCAACAAGGCATTCAATGCATGGTATCCAGGCGGTAGTGTCGAAGTGACATTGGGCATTCACTGTGTGTTTATAGGAGCAAGACCAGCTGTAGTGAACCCGGTTGGGGCATTCGTAGTATTCGCGAGATGGGCCATCTAGGCAGGGAGAGTAAAGTGATAAGTGTTATTCAACGATACAGTCTCTGTCTCAGAAAACACTGGAGGGTTGATTTTGGATACCACAGGTGAACCAGGACTAAAAAGGGTCCTTCGGAAATCACCGACAGACCAAAAAGGATCTTGGCCTTCTACGCCGGAAAAAGGCCCAACGGGCGATCCAAAAGAAGTAACAACTAATTCTCCAGAAGAATTCAGTCATCTAAAAGGGCACTGAGAATCACTGGGAAGTCCAAAATCCTCTCGAGTATTTGTAATTCAAAAATGTTCGAGAGAATCAATTCGTTCCACTTGTGGAGTGGTGACGACTGTGGCTTCACGGTGCCCAAGAGATCCCTCAGGTGTAGCTATTGGAAAGGGTTGAGAACCATCCAGATGCTCTGGAGATAAACCTTGCATTCTACATGAACGATGTGGAGGAGCTATTGTAAACGAGTGACAAACTTCACGAAGAAAATCCTATGGTCAACTTCGAGAATCAAATAACACGCGCTAGTAAACAAAATCTAGGAATCAATCACCAGGCAAACAAGACCTTCTAATTTCAAAGCCACTAGTTGGTGATGAAATCCAACATCGCAACAATGAGATGAGAAGGGGAAGGGCTATGGTGGAAAAGTTACGCTGACGACCTTCTTAATGGACTTACACCCTGGTGAAAGCTCCCACACATAATAGTGGGTATACCCTCCAAGGAGCCCGAGTGAGTTTGGTCAATGTCAATTTCAGGTACCGTGAAGACTTTCCCCTCCACAGTCACCTTGGGTAAGAACCTAGGAAGATAGGCCACCAAGGTCACCACCAACAACAATAAAGCCTGGGGGAACAGTCGACAATCTGATCCACATGCAAGGGCAGAGTATCTAGCCCGCAATCAACTCAAAATGCTTCCACTCATCATTGTGGGTATACCTCCGAGTGATCCCCGTAATACGTGCAATCTCTACACTGACACCAACAAAGTAGGGTGAATAACTCTGCTAGTATCAATGTGACCTTGTGCTTGACCCTTGTGTGAGAAGGGCTTCCCAGGACAAGATGTTGAAAATGGAATTTAACACTCCCTAACACAAGATACTATTGTGTGTTTTGTGCTTTTGGAGAGTGTATCTCTCTTCTTACTCCAAAGCACTAGCCTATCTAAAAGTTGGTGTAATAGAGCCCTAGAAAAGAGTTACTATATAAATTTTATGATTACGCAATGTTATTAAGAGCTGTTGTTTACTCAAAGGAAATGAACATGATACTTATGTTGTATGACTCTGACCCAACAATCCAAGGATGAGAATGAAAATAGATCACTTTTCCTTCAATGAATCCTATGTATGGGAGAGAGAAAAAGTTTTCCAGATCAACCATGAACTACAATGAAAAATTTCCTTTGAAAGGCCAATACAAACAATCACTTATAAAATGGCAATCCTCTATTGTGTTTTTTCCAAATACTTCAACAATCACAATAAATTGATTTTCAAAGTTTTCTAAAACGAAAATAATTTTTGAAAGAAAAATTGTTGTTCACTTTTCAAAAGGACCCGCACTATGACAACGAGAGTACATAAAATCAAAATCCAAATGAACAAGCAATGACAAACCCAATCAAATCTTTCAATGAAAGCAAAAAATAAAGAGCAAACCAAAATAGTCTTCTCAATTGCACAAGAAAATGATCTTTCAAACCAATAAGCAAATGAGAAAAACCAATCACTCAACTTTCGACCAATCACTGGTTCTTAACTGATCAAACACACTCAGCATCTGAAGTCAAAGAAAATGGTATTGCCAAGAAAAGTCAAGAAATGAAAGTCAAGACACAAATGACAAGAAAATCCTTGAAACTCTAAGACTGTTCATGCACACAAACAAAGACAAAAAATATATCAATCAATGGTCCAAGAAACTCATAAGAGGCAATCAAAATGATCTGGGCAGTTGGAAAGACCAAAACTCAAAATCAAACTTTTGAAAAATGATGTTCGCAGGTAGGCAATATAACACAGTGCGAGAATCACTGATTCTCACAGGTGACCCTTGAGCAGGGTGCGAGAACCTCGCACTGAAACCTAAAGGCACGGTGTGAACCCTACCAATTCTCGCAAGCTACGATGAAGTACAGTGCGAGAATGCCTGAACATAATAAAAAATTTGAAAAATGAAGCAAAATTGAAAAAGGTCTCTGGACCCAGAGGGTCTATCAGGATATCCTGAAGACTCAGAGATTGATAGGATAGGAGAAAAGTGAAACCAGAGCAAATGGCCACAGAAAAAGATCAAAAGCCACAAAGAAAAACGGATTGTTTCCTAGTGGAGTCGCCAATTTTGTTATTGGATAAATCCGTAAGTGCAGACACAAACCGATCTCCCTAGATCCACTTGGATCTAGAACAAAGCAAGACAGAATAATACTCTTTCTCTAGATTTTGACTATTGAATTAACTAGGAGGCAAGAAATAATAACATACCTTATTATCGCTTCCTATGGTCTTTGTTTCTCTTGCTTCACTCCAGTGCTCTCGTGCAGTCAAGACCAAGACAATACAAACCAACCAAAGTGAAGAAAGCACAATCTATTCAACTGTCAATCTATGTATATGATCAAGGAATTATACAATAAAGTGGAAATAACTTTATGGGAAAGGGACATATTATTGTATCATATTAATGGAAAGTAAAGATTACAACCTGAGCCTTGATGTCACAAACTTCCTTTTGATGGCCCTTGGCTCTGAAATCTAGTACTAGGATAACCATTCAAATGCCATCTCATCCTTCTAGAAGATTCCCTTCTAGAAGCATCGAGAATTCATTTTTTCCTTGCTTTAGAAAGAGTTCACACCCTAGCAGTTCAACACAGTGCAAACTTCTCTCACCCTGGCTTAAGGCAGCTTGTGAGAATCATGCATTCTCATAGGCAAATCTATTAGCAGCTTGTGAACCTCCTTCAAAAATGATATTTCTGGAAAGAGAAGAAAGCAACTTTTCTCAGGATAAAGTTCTTATGAAGAGCCTGAGTACCATCATTAATACATCATCATGATAACCAAAATCATGGGTAACATCCTCTAACATCTTTTTAATGATCTTTATAATGATTTTGTTTGAGTATTCTGCAAGCCCATTTCCCTGAGGTTAGTGAGGGGTAGAATGAATCAAAGTGATCCCAAATTTTTCATAGAACTGAATCACTGGTTCAGCCTTGAAAGAAGGAACATTATCAGTGACGATTATGTCAGGACACCCAAACCTTGCCATAATGTCTTCAAGGAAACCAATGATCACTTTGTGGGAAGCATTCCTTGTAGGAATAGCTTCAATCCATTTAGTAAAGTAATATGTAGTAGTCAAGATCCATCTATGTTGACCACTAGAAGAAGGATGAATTTCCCTGATAAAATCTAGGCCCCACTGCTGGAAAGGTCCTGAAGTTTCCATAGTCTTTAATGGAAAATAATTAAGCTGCTACTTTCCGGAGAACTTCTGGCACTTATCACAGGCTTTGATCTTAGCACAAACATCAGTGAACAAACTAGGACAAAATTACCCATCCCTGAGGATCTTGTATGCTGTTGTTCTCCAATAATGATGCCCCCCATATAAACTATCATGGAAATCAGACATAATACTTTAGGCCTCTTAGGGGTCTAGGCATCTCAAAAGCACTCCTAGTGGATCCTTCCAATACAAAACTTGATCAACAAGGCAATATTTTATTGATTTGAGTTTTAAGGCTCTTACCTTGTTTCTTTCCATACCATTTGGAGGCTGTAAATTCTGTAGGAAAAATATAATGCCCTTGTACCAACTGCAATTTGCCAATGCAGAGATGATTTGAGAACCTTTATCAGTTAATTCAGCCTATTGATTTTATGAACATGAGTGGATGAAATTTACCCCCAATGTTGAGAAATTTGATTCATCCAAGAGCTTGGATAAACCCTGGCCTTTAATCAATTTGGTAGGCTTAATTTCCAAATCAAATTTAAGTAATTTAGGAATCCACTTGTTCCTTTTTCCATCTATATCAGGCTGAATACAAATTTCTTTTACAGCAACTGATGGGACATAAGCAATAACTCTTGAATGCAGGACATAAACTATGAAGTACTTAAGAGCTTTAACCAATGCATAGGCTTTCTTGTCCATGATGTCATATTTTAATTCAACATCTCTCAATGCCCTTCTGAAAAAGGAAATGGGCTACTATAAGCCTTCAACTTTATTCTACAATAGGACTGTTGCTACTGTATCAAAAGAGGAAAAATAAAAAATAACAAAGTCCTTGGAGTAGTCTGGGATGATAAGAACCGGGCCTTCAGTTAAGGATTTCTTTATTTGATCAAAAGAGTCATGGGACTCAACATTCTGTTTGATTTCACTACCCTTCGTCAGCATGGTTGTGATATACTCAACCAACTCAACAAAATTTGACACAAATCTTCTCAAAAAATTATTTTTTCCTAGAAAAGTTTGAACCTCTTTTTTGGATCTAGGAAGTGACAATGTTTTTATAGCTTCAACCCTGCTGGAATCAATCATTACCCCTTTAGCTGACACAATATGTCCCAATAATTTTCCTTCTTTCATGGCAAACAATGATTTTTTTTTATTCAAAGAGAGGCCAAATTTTCTGCATTTCAAGAAAACTTTCTTAAGTGATCACAATGTTCTTTATCAGAATGAGAGTACATTGCTATGTCATCTAAATACATAACAAAAAACTTATCCTCCTCGCCGATAAATTCTATGTCCATAGCTCGCTGAAAAATTGCCCCTATATTCATCAAACCAAAGGGCATCTTGGTGTACATAAATGTACCCCAAGGAGTGGTAAAAGTCATCTTCTCTCTATCTTCTGGCAAAAGAAAGACCTGATTGTGCCCTAAAAAACCATCAACCATGGACATCCTGGCTTCTCCTGTCACCTTCTGTAGTATGTGCTCCATCTTGGGAAAAGGTTAATTATCCTTTTTTGATCTTCTGTTCAGATTTCAGAAATCAACAAAGTTTGATTTCTCCATTATTTTTTCTTACTGGGACCAAATTGGCCACCCATTCAGAATACTTCAAAGGAATGATAATTTTTTCATCTAAAATATTTTTTACCTCTTTCTCCATGACAAGCAACAACATAGGATTGATTTGCCTCAAATTTTTCCTGAAGGGTTTGGTGTCTTCTTTTAATGGAATCCTATGCTCTATAATGCTTATGTCATAATTTCTAAGATCTTCATAAGTACAAGCAAATACATCAGCAAATTCCTTCAACAAATTAGTATATTATTCCCTCTGCTCTTTTGGTAGGATGCTTGACAATTTGACATATTTTGTATTTTTTTCAGTGCCCAAATTGATCTCAGTTATATCAGCATCATCGATAGATACCTTCCCTTTCACTGCCACATCATTCCCATCAAATAATCTTTCCAAAGGAACTAGTCCTTTTGGAATATGATTGCTAGGTAGCTGCACAATATGATGATTATAAATTTTATTGAGGAAAACATTAGCATGAGGAGTAAATTTTGAATCATGATCCTAATCAATGTGTAATGCAGAAAAATCATCATCTGTCTCGAGGAAATTTTTAAGTTCTAAATCATCTTTAAACACCTTCCAATATTTCACATTGTCCAGTATAGAATCCCTGTACTTGACTTCTACATCATACTTGATTTTAGGTGGTATAGGAATTCTGAAGTTTCTTGCTGATACAACCAAATAATCAGCCATGGCATTCTCTTCTCTAGGAATAAATGATATGTTAAAAGAAGAGAAAAAATTGTCCACCAAGTCCCATACTTCATTTCTGTAAGATCTAAGCCTAGGGTGCTTCGTTTGATAAAGATTTTTAATCTGATGGACTATTAATTCAGCATCCCCAAATACTGATAGCTCTTTTATTCCCATGTCTTTAGAAACCCCCAGTCCCAAGACAAGAGCTTCATATTCTGCCACATTATTAGTAGTTTCAAATTCTAGTTTATATGACAAAGATATAGTTTCTTGAGTTGGTGAAACAAAGACCACCCCAACACTAGCACCTTCCTTAGAAGAGGCTCCATCAAAAAACATCTTCCATACATAAGTGGTTAGAAGAGGCTCCTTAGAAAAGGTAACGAACTATTTTCTGATTTCCAAGGGGGTTTCAGGATCATCAGTGAGCTGCAAAATGCTAGATCCCAGATCTGTATCAAAAGAAAAAACAGGGTGAGTTGTGGGGTTTTCTTCATCACTAATGATGTAAGCCAATTGAGCTTCCCTGTAAAGTCTTCTATGCTCTCCCACAAAAACGGGAATAGTAGCATAAGAGAGATCCATCTACAAGGTTCCCTCAAGTATTTTTATCTAGGATCTTGACAAGAGCATGCCAAACTTGGGGGGAACATCAACAACTACGATATCCATAAGTATACTTTTCATGGGCAACTGAAATAAAGTCACCACCATATCCTTAATGACTCCAAGACACTTCACTTTTCTGGAGTCGAAAGAATATAGGTCATGGTAAGTCTTTGTGATTTCTAACCCAAGTTCATCCATAATAGATTTTGGCATAAGATTGTGGGGTGCCCCTTAATCCATGAGACAATTGTGCAACACCTTATCATGTATATTCAGTGAGGTATAGAAAGGTGTGGATGAATCATCTCTGTCTTCTATCAATGGACCTAAAATCACTGATGGTGTTTCATCTTGCTGATTTATTGAATCAGTGGAATTTGGGGATGATTCATGTTGTAGCATTTTGGATAGATATTTTTTAAATTCTTAATTTTTTATCAATTCCAGAAAAGGTAAATGAATCTTTATTTTCTGGATCTCATTCTCAAAACTGAGGGAAGAAGAAGTTTTCAATATCTCTTTGGTTTCAGGAAAATGATTTTTTATCAGAACTTGTGGGCTTTGAGAGTCTTTTTTCTTACTACTCACTGTCACAACCTTGGCATAATATTCTCTTTGAGCAGGTTGATTAGGGGGATCATTTTTTTCTTCATTCTTCTTAGATCTCATATTGTATCTATGTTGGACAACTGAGAGGGGGGGGGGGTGAATTAGTTGTTACCATGCTTAAATAATTATGCTTATTTTAAACTCTTTACAGAGCACTCAATGACAATCACAATAATACAAAGAAGTAAGCATTAGAACATTCAACATCATTCACACATATGAGATACACATAGACAAATATTTCCTGAGGAAACCCATAAAGGGTAAAAACCTCTTCTTCTTTCTATGATAAGTAATCTTTACATTCTGTACATTATCATACTTATGAGCACCAACTCATTGTGAGGCTACAACCTCTGTTTTGCAAGCTGCAACTTGATGAGAGCACCAACTCACTATTTTCTCTAGCACCTACTAGAAGGAAGCACCAACTCCCTGGTTTCTCTAGCACCAAATCCCTAGTTTCTCTAGCACCCACTAGAAGGAAGAAACAACTCTCGAAGTGTTCCAGCACCAACTGGATGGAAGCACCAACTTCCAGTCACACAGGCACCAACCTGTATAATAGAGAACAACAGTTCTCCCTTGCACCACCCTTCCAACCTGGTTTCTCTGGCTGCAACCAGATGGAAGCTACAATTCCCTGTGTTCAAGCACCCACTTGAAACTCTGAGGACAACAATCCTCCCTAGAACCTCCCTACCACCCTGAAATATAAAGTTTGCTATATATAAAAAATTATCACAGTGATACAATATTTATCAATGGCTTACTAGTCTCATCACTGTTCTACTACATTGCTCTACTCTACCTGCATCAGTGTCTTCCTGCACACATTCCTTACACTTTATGTTCTTTTTCCTTTTATGCTCTATGCGCCATGTCCCTTCTATGCACCATTCCTCTTCTGTGTATTTCAGTTGTTGCACACTGCCTCTTTCTACACGCCTGAATCACTCTAAAAAACAGCCCCCATCTCTTCTTTGTTCTGCATTCTTATAGTCTCTGTGCACCTTCTGCATCCTATATGCACAAACCTTCTGCATGCTCTACCCCCCGCCATTGTTTTTCACATCAGGATGTTCACTCCACTCCACATTTCCACTGCTTCACACCCTCGAGCATCAACACACTCTCTCTGTTCTGCATGTTCTCCTCGTGTCGAGTCCTCTTCTTGATCATCATCGCAATTCTTCATCTTTTCTTGTGGTTATACCCATGCGTTCATCATCACTGGGTGTTATGCTGAGATTCCTTAGCCTATCTAGCAGTCGATACTCTTCATCTTCTCTATCATAATCGATCTCATCCTCTTTGTTGCAGTTATAGGCTTCGACGCTCTTCCATCTGTCAATCACCTCTATCAACTGTCTTCATTCCACTGGCAGATGCCTTGAGACTCTTCATCTTCTCTAGCGATCACCCTGAAGTCTCTTCGAGTCCTTTGACAGAAACCATCATTCATTTCTAGAAGTTACACTGTGAAACTATTGAGCCTTGTGCCTTTGGCACCTTTCACCTTTCCTTTCACATGTGGCCTCAGGTGGTGACCACAACCTACACCAAAAGGTGTTTTCTCATTTCGACATTTTGGCATTTTGCATGTCACGAATTCCTGTTGCAAGAAATATCGACTCTCCAAGTCACAATCTCTGAAATGGAGCTTAGTTGCACTAGCTCCTTCCTCCATCTTCCGCAGATGTGACCACTGGTTGTGACCACAGCCTTATTCAAAACTACATTTCACAATTTCGCGTTTCACGAATTTGTTGTGAGTCACTCTGACTCTTCCAACTCCCGATCAAGAAATGGAGCCTTGCAACTTGCAATATCCTTCCTTCACATTCCCACAGTTGTGACCAAGCGTTTATTCATAAAGTGCTTTGGCGATTTTGCATTTTGGCATTCTTGTGGTGAAGTGTTTCAACACTTCCAACTCCTTGTATCCAAAACTTGCACCAAAAGGCGTTTTTCGCATTTCAACATTCCAACATTTCGGCATTTCAACATTCCTGTGGTGAAGTGTTTCGACACTTCCAACTCTTGGTATTCGAAACCTGCACCAAAAGGTGTTTTTTGCATTTCGGCATTCCGACATTTCAGTATTCCTGTGGTGAAGTGTTTCGACATTCCCAACTCCCAGTATCTGGAACTCCAAAATGGAGTGAGATCAACGGTCCGATATTTCGGCATTTTGCATTGCGACATTTTTTCATTTCTATGATGAAGTGTTTCAACACTTCCAACTCCTGGTATTTGAAATAGAGTTTATCTTTTGATACACCTCCAACTCCCGGTATCTGAAACTGGAGTCTTTGTTGATGTGGCTATTTCGGGATTTCGACGTTTCGCATTTCACAACTTTGGGACTCCTGTGATGAAGAGTCTTGAATCTTGACTCCTCCAACTCCCGGTATCTAAAACCTTTGATTTCCCAGTCTGCGAAACTACGAAATGGAGTCTTTGTTGATGTGCTTGTTTCGGGATTTTGGCATTTCGCATTTTTCAACTTCGGGACTCCTGTGATGAAGATTCTTGACTCTTGACTCCTCAAACTCCCGATATTTGAAACTTCGAAATGGATTTTACACTTTTGATCTTTCCATGCCATCATCACTGCTGATCTTCCTTGCCTGCCTGTTTTCCATCAAATGAACAAGCACACTCTTGCACTTTGTGTGCACCTCATCACTATCTCTTCTGGTCTTCACGAGATTGCTCTGCTGCGTCTCCCCAAAATACTTCTAGTGTCGGTCTGGCACATTGTACCTATAATCGAGCCATGATTGTTGTTGTACTTTCCATCAATGACAAGCATACGCTGCCTGTAAAACATGCCAACAATCTCCCCCTTTGGCATTGATGGCAACAAAGGCACCCAGACCTGTTCGTTTCTCCCCCTTTGACATCAATGTCAAAGAAAACACGCTCCCCCTGAGCTGTTGTAGTATTTTTCGGAGGTATCAGATATTCAATCAATACAAACTCCCCCTAACAGAATGGACTCTCTTAGGTGTGAGACGGGATGACACCTAGATTCTGTCGGAGATATTCAAACGGTGTCTTGGCTAGGGGTTTAGTAAAGATGTCTGCAATTTGTTCTGTGGTTGGAATGTAATGGACCTGAACAATCTGATTGGTGACCTACTCTCTTAGAAAATGGTATTTTATGGGAATATGCTCGGTCTTGGAGTGGAATACAGGATTCTTGGACACAATGATGGCACTAGTGTTATCACAATGAATTGGGATTGGTGCAATGTATTTTACCTCCAATTCTGCAAGTGTCTGAATCATTCGTAATACCTGAGTGAAACAGGTAGCAACAACAATGTACTCTGCCTTTGTAGTTGATAAAGAAATGGAACCTTGATTTTTACTCAACCATGCTACTAGAGAATCTCCTAAGAAGAACGCACCTCCACTCGTGATTTTCCTTTCATCCATGCAGTTAGCCCAATCATCATCTAAGTAGACTGATAATTGAAAATTCTGATTCTTAGGATACCATAGGCCATAGTTCATTGTTTCTTTCAAATATCTGAATATCCTTTTGACAACTAGCAAATGACTTTGTTTAGGTGCAGACTGATATCTTCCTACCATTCCAACAACATGCATTATGTCTGGGCAAGATGTTGTGATGTACAACATGCTACCTATCATTGAACTATATGAACTTTGATCAACATCAGGTGAGTCATCATCCTTGCTTAATTTGCATCCAGTAACCATAGGTGTTCCCATGGGTTTAGAATCTTCCATTTGAAACCTTTTCAACATTTCTCTTAGATATTTTTCTTGAGAAATGAACATCCCTTCATACCTCTGAGTAATTTGCAGACCAAGAAAAAATGGCAGTTCACCTATCGTAGACATTTCAAACTCAGACTCCATGGCAGAAGGAAACCATTGTACCAATGAATCCTTATTACATCTGAAGATGATGTCATCTACATAGACCAACATGATGAGAAAATCATTATCCTCTATTTTGATATATAGATTGTTGTCAATTGTTCCTCTCTTTAACCCTTTGTCTTTGAGATACGTATCCAGTCTATGATACCAAGCACGAGGGGCTTTTTTTAACCCATATAAATCTTTCTTCAGCTTGCATACTAAGTTAGGGTTATCAAACAGTTTGAAACTCTCTGGTTGTTCCATATAGACTTCTTCATTTAAATCTCCATTTAGAAAATATGACTTGACATCCATTTGATAGACTTTAAACCTTTTATGAAAAGCATAGGCAAAAAATATTCTGATAGCTTCTAATCTTGCTACGGGCGCAAATGTTTCATCAAAATCCAGTCCTTCTATTTGACCATAGCCTTTACAGACCAATCTTGCTTTGTGTTGATACTGAGAGGGGGATGAATTAGTATCAAGTACAATTTAAAACCTTTTTCAACTTATACTTAAACCATTCAACTATATCCAATGAGCAATGAACAATAGTATAAGAGTTACACCAATACATCACAATACACCATGCACAATATATGATAAATAATCAATATTTATTTTTCAAGGGAAGTAATGACTTCCAAAGGTAGCTACAGCTTCCAAATGTAAAGGGAGGGTTAAAAATGCAAGAGGAAGATACAATCCTACAATATCAAGAGAGAGTTGAACTCTCCCTCCTTTCCCCTTCCTTCCACCCAAGAATATATGAAAGATAATAAAACTTTACATTAAATCATCACCATCAACCAATCATCACATAGAACTTGATAATGCTTCCTGAGACTTCTTCAATTTATGCAATTCTTCAATTCTTGGAGTACTCTGATCTTGTAGATAATATTATTCAATGTATTCTCTGAAACTCCAATTTTCACTCCTTGAATCCTCCCCAAAAAGAGGTTATAGAAAGAATGGTAGACTTTATTCAATTCTGGTCTATTCAGAAGACCCAACTTGTACATCATGCCCCGTACTCAATATTTAACATCCGATTCTAAAACTTGCACACACTAAACTAAAGTCCTTACTATTTCCAATGGAAGTGGTCCCACTTCATTTGGATTCTTTATGAATAATTTATGATTGTTTTACTTGGAACACCTGTTTATTGACTAGCTTCAGGACTGGTCACAAACCCTATCTTCCATAGTGTGTATCTCCATAATTATAGCGAATCAAGAGCTTAACTTTTTACCAGAGGTACCTTGATATGTCTTCTAAATAACATAACGATTTCACCATCTGAATCATTCTAGAAATTTTGTTATAGAAAAAATGGTAAGATGACCTGAAAATAACATACCTTAGAACACATCACCAAAAGACTTCATCCTCCCTTGAAATTCGGCCTTGTTTTTCTTCTTATTCCCTCTGAAATTTGACTTGTGTCAAATGAATGTATAATGATGTTTATTTATACCATTTATGTCACTTCCTTTTAACATTAGGGCCGACCTGACACTTTCTTATTTTGTAATTCTTTTCTTTAATTATCTTCAAGGCCTACATGTACAATTCACTTCGTCATCTTCAAAAATTCATTTCTCCTCAACCATGAGGATCCACATGACGTGCCACATACCACCGGAAACAACATGATTTATACTATCCATCCATGGGTGTTGTATCTGCATGTGCATTTTCCTTCATGTCTAAATACCTTAATCAATAATGTGGTCCAAAACCCATGACGAGGTTTGACATCAATGACAACAACCAACCTTCCAACACTTTGTTCCTGACAACTTGTCCCTGCTCATTAAACTTATTCTTAAAGATCCATTTGGAACCAATGATATTTTTACCTTCAATTCTATGAACCATCTCCCACGTATTGTTTTTCTCAATCTGATCAAGTTCATCATTCATTGCTTTAACCCAATGGTCATATTTGCTAGCTTCATTAAAATTCTTGGGTTTCATCATGGATATGAAAGCTACATGTGATTGTTCAGTGTTTTTGATTATCTTTCTCCTGGTTTGTACACCTTTGTCTTTTTCACCAATTATCTAACTTGCAGGATGATTCTTTTGAGTGATTTTGGAGGAGGAATTTGAAGTTGTCTGCTGATTTGAGTCTGTCTAAGTATATGTGTCTTCATCTGATTCAAAGTCTTCGTTTTATGATTATTGGACCCGTTCATCTTCATCTTTAGCTGTGTCCTCTGTAGAAGACTCATTATTGTACACCTCTCTTGCTGGGATTCCTTCATCAACTTTTATGTCAATACAGTCAACAATTTTATGCAGCCTCTTATTATAGCATCTGTATCCTTTACTGTTTGTAGCATACCCTAAGAAGATACCTTCATCAGCCTTGTCATCATATTTTCCAAGGTTCTCATCATTATTCTTTATGTAACATTTACTCCCAAAGCCTTTGAAGTGTTTGATTGAAGAAGGTCTCCCATACAACGGTTCATAAGGTGTCTTGTCACTTTGTGGTCTAAGGTGGGCTTTGTTAAGAACATGGACTACTGTGTGTATTGATTCTACCCAGTAGGTTTGACCAATGTTCTTCTCATTCATCATTGATCTGGCCATTTGCTGCACTATTCTATTTTTCCTCTCAACTACTCCATTTTGTTGTGGAGTTCTTGGGATTGTGTATTCTCTCTTGATCCCATGCTTATCACATAATTCCTTGAAATCACTTGAAATAAATTCTCCTCCTCTGTTTGATCTTACTGCCTTTAACCTCTTGCTTGTTTGATTCTCAGTTAAAGCCTTAAATATTTTAAACTTCTCAAATGCTTCAGCTTTTTCCTTGAGAAAGGCAACCCAAGTAATTATGGAGTAATCATCAATAATCAACATGAAGTAGTTTTCTTTCCTTGAGCCTTCCTATCTTGATGGTCCACATAAATCCAAATGAACTAGTTGGAGTGGTTTCTCTGTTGAAGTAGAGCTCTTGGACTTAAATTGTGTCCTAGTTAGCGTTCCTACTTGGCAGAGTTTACACATAGAATCTTGGGGCTTTGATATTCTCAAAAGATCTTTTACTGTCTCAAGCTTTTTGAGCTTGATTAAGTGGTCAAAGTTTAGATGTCCAAGTCTCCTATGCCATAACTATATTTCATCATGTTTTCTTAGATGACACTCTTCTCTATCTTCTTTCAGCACATATACATTATTTTCGGTCCTTATGCATTTGGCCACCACTTGTCCCAAGTTTACAGATTTTATCTTGAAATCCTTGGATGTGAACACCACTTCACATCCTCTATCACACACTTGACTTACACTGAGCATATATGTTTCATCCCATCTACAAGTAGAAAATCTTGGGATTTTCCTTTTCCATTACTTAAACTCACCATCCCTTTACCCTTTATTTTACCTGGAGCATCATTTCCAAAGGTTATGTTTCATGATTTTCTTTCACTTAGAAATAGAAACTTACCTTTGTCTCCCGTCATATGTTTGGAGCATCCACTATCTATATACCAAGGGTTCGTTTGTCTTTGAGATGACAACACTAATCCACACTTGTCACTTTCTTTCTTCTTCCAAACCTTGACATTTTTAGCAGGGGAATTCAAATCTGGTTCATAGTTCCTTAAGCGATAGTTAACAGATTTATGTCCATAGTTATGATAGATGTAACATTCTGGTTCATCGAATAAAGGATCATAATGATTGTTAGGCTTAACCTGTGCCCTTTTCCCAACCATCAATTGATTTGCAGTCTGTGGTGGTTTGTTACTTGGCTATGTCATTCTTTGTTGTGGCAGATATCTATACCTTGAATGTCTTTATTGCTCATAATTTAATTTTAAAGAATAGTTTACAACTTTATGGCTAAAGTTAGAACAAAAGAAACAATATCCATAGAAAAAACGTTGGTACCTGGAAAATGGTTGTCTTCTTTGAGAAGGTTGATTTCTTCTATGTTGATGATTTCTTTGAACAGAGAGTACATTATTTCTCTGATCCATAGTTTCAATTTTGGTACCTCTTTTATTACTCTTCCTGGGTAGATGATTATCTTATTTTGTTTCTATAGGTGTTTGTTGTCATAGATGGTAGATTTGACAAACTTGATGGGTTCTTTGTTGCCTGGTTGATCACTATTTGATCCCTGTTCATAACCCATACCTGTTTTCAGCTTTGGGTTTCTTTGCTGATTCAAAATGGTGGCCAATTCTTCTGATGCTTTGATACTTGATATATTCTGATGATACAAGACTTGAAATTTCTCCAACACTTTCCTGGTTTTCACTACTTTTTCCAGAGCTTCACATCTTGCCTTTTTTTTTTATAACTGTTGTTTCAGAATGTCTTTGATTTTCTTTGCCTCTTCTAATTCCACTTTTAGTAGGGAAAAGTCTTCATCAGGATGTTTACTGTCTTCCTTGAACTGTATCAACAATTGTTTTTACTTTCTGTTCTTAATTATGAGTCTGTCAATTTCTTCCAAAGCACTGATTAATTCACCTTCCATATCCACCACAACTTCTTCGTCATCCATTTCACCTCCTGTGTGTTCATCATCAAAATATCCCATAGCCATAAGCATAAAATCATTTAGTTTATCTTCAATAGAGGAGTCATTGTCTTCATCATCTGAAGGATCATCATCATTGTTTACACAAAGACTTTTCTT
>ML782541.1:527373-542132 GCA_009831015.1 Picea engelmannii | reverse complement strand
GGGTGAATCAGTTGTTACTGTGCTTAAAAAATTATTCTTATTTTAAACTCTTTACAGAGCACTCAATGATAATCACAATAATGCAGGGAAGTACGAAATAGAACATTCAACATCATTCACACATATGAGATACACAGAGACAGATATTTCCTGACGAAACCCATAAAGGGTAAAAACCTCTTCTTCTTTCTATGATAAGTAATCTTTACATTCTATACATTATCATACTTATGAGCACCAACTCATTGTGAGGCTACAACCTCTGTTTTGCAAGATGCAACTTGCGGAGAGAACCAACTCTCTATTTTCTCTAGAACCTACTAGAAGGAAGCACCAACTCCCTGGTTTCTCTAGCACCCACTAGAAGGAAGCACCAACTCCCTAGTTTCTCTAGCACCCACTAGAAGGAAGAAACAATTCCCTAAGTGTTCCAGCACTAACTAGATGGAAGCACCAACTTCCAGTCACACATGAACCAACCTATATAACAGAGAACAACAGTTCTCCCTTGCACCACCTTGCCACCCTGGTTTCTTTGGTTGCAACCAGATGGAAGCTAGAACTCCCTATGTTCAAGCACCCCCTTGAACCTATGAGGACAACAGTCCTCCCTAGCACCCCCCTACCACCCTAAAATATAAAGTTTTCTATATATATAAATTTATCACAATGATACAATATTTATCAATGGCTTACCAGTCTCATCACTGTTCCTCTACACTGCTCTACTCTACCTGCATCATTGTCTTCTTGCACACCTTCCTTACGCTTTATGTTCTTCTGCCTTTTATTCTCTATGCGCCATGTCCCTTCTATGCACCATTCCTCTTCTATGTATTTCAATTGCTGCACACTGCCTCCTTCTACACGCCTGAATCACTCTCAACAATAGGCCCCATCTCTTCTTTGTTCTGCATTCTTATAGTCTCTGTGCACCTTATGCATCCTATATGTGCAAACCTTCTACATGCTCTACCCCTCGCCATTGTTTTTCACATAGGGATGTTCACTCCACTCCACATTTCCACCGCTTCACACCCTCGAGCATTAACACACTCTCTCTATTCTTCATGTTCTCCTCATGTCGAGTCCTCTTCTTGATCATCATCATAATTCCTCAGCTTTTCTGGTAGTTATACCCATGCATTCATCATCACTGGGTGTTATGCTGAGATTCCTTAGCCTATCTAGAAGTTGAGACTCTTCGTCTTCTATATCATAGTCGAGCTCATCCTCTCTGTTGCAGTTACAGGATTTAATGCTCTTCAATCTATCAATCGCCTCTATCAACCGTCTTCATTCCACTAGCAGATGCCTTGAGACTCTTCATATTCTCTAGCGATCATCCTGAAGTCTCTTTGAGTCCTCTGATAGAAACCATCAGTTGTTTCTAGCAGTTACACTATGAACCTATTGAGCATTGTGCCTTTGGCACCTTTCACCTTTCCTTTCACATGTGGCCTCAAGTGGTGACCACAGCCTACACCAAAAGGTGTTTTTTCATTTCGGCATTTTGAAATTCCGCATGTCACGAATTCATGTTGTGAGGCGTCTCGAATCTCCAAGTCACAATATTCGAAATGGAGCTTAGTTGCACTAGCTCCTTCTTCCATTTTCCGCATATGTGACCACTGGCTGTGACCACAACCTTATTCGAAACTGCATTTCCCAATTTCGTGTTTCATGAATTTGTTGCGAGTCTCTCTGACTCTTCCAACTCTTGATCACAAAATGGAGCCTTGCAACTTGCAATCTCCTTCCTTCACATGCCCACAGTTGTGACCAAGCATTTATTCATAAATTTCTTTGGCGATTTCGCATTTCGGCATTCTTGTGGTGAAGTGTTTCGACACTTCCAACTCCCTGTATCCGAAACTTGCACCAAAAGGTGTTTTTCGCATTTTGGCATTCCGGCATTTCAGCATTCCTGTGGTGAAGTGTTTCGACACTTCCAACTTCCGATATCCGAAACCTGCACCAAAAGGTGTTTTTCGCATTTCAACATTCCAACATTTCGGTATTCCTGTGGTGAAGTGTTTCGACACTCCCAACTCCTGGTATCCGAAACTCCGAAATGGAGTCAGATCAACGGTCCGGTATTTCGTCGTTTCAAATTGTGACATTTCGACATTTCTGTGATGAAGTGTTTCGACACTTCCAACTCCTGGTATCCGAAACAGAGTTTAGCTTCTGATACACCTCCAACTCCTAGTATCCGAAACTAGGGTCTTTGTTGATGTGTCTGTTTTTGGATTTTGACGTTTCACATTTCGCAACTTCAAGAATCATGTGATGAAGAGTCTTGATTCTTGACTCCTCCAACTCCCAGTATCTGAAACCTTTTATTTCCCAGTCTGCAAAACTTCGAAATGGAGTCTTTGTTGATGTGCCTATTTCAGGATTTCGACGTTTCGCATTTTGCAACTTCGGGACTCCTGTGATGAAGAGTCTCGACTCTTGACTCCTCCAACTCCCAGTATCTGAAACTTGGAATGGATTTTACGCTTCTGATCTTTCCATGCCATCATCGCTACTGATCTTCCTTTCTTTCCTATTTTCGATCAAATGAACAAGCACACTCTTTCACTCTGCATGCACCTATGCACTATCTCTTCTGGTCTTCACGAGCTTGTTGTGCTTTGTCTCCCCAAAATACTTTTGGTGCCCATCTAGCACATTGTACCTGTACTCGAGCCATCATCGTTGTTGTACTTGCCATCAATGACAAGCATACGCTACCTGTAAAACATGCCAACAATCTACTAGCATTTTTATTTTCTTTCTCGCCCTTACTTAATTCATTTATTTGCATATCCATTATAGATTGCTCATAAGAGGATTGACTCAAGTGTGGGGATGGGGATGTTTCACCTAAGCAGTGAATCTCATGATCAACTTATACCACCTCTTCTTCTTCATCAACAACCAAATTATTTTGCAAAGGAGCTTGTACCCTCTGATCATCTCTCTCTCTGTTTCTGGGATCTCTGGGAAAGATTTGGGGAGCATTATTTGGTCTCTTGAAGTTACCTATGTTATCAGTGTTTTGAAAATTTCTATATGTCTGTTTCCCTTCTGATTTTAACTTGTCAATCTCAGTAGAAATAGATTTTACTAATTTGGTCAGCTCATCTACTTGAGAATGCACAACAGAGGAATCAGAAGTTCAAGCTACAACTCTGTTTTTTCTCCTATCCTATCAGATTTCCCCCTGAGCTTATCTGATGCCACTATATTGGATTCTACCTCCAAGGAAACATCTTGCATATGGACTAAGGAAGGTGATCTTATTTCTCTCAATAGGAGGCATAATTCGGGGTCAAATGCACTGGTATAAGTGATTTTTGTAGAGGTTTTAGTGGGTTTTATCTGATCAGGGATCTTGTTGTACATATTGTTAAATATTTTAGAAAAGTCGAAGACAAAATATCCTTCTTTCCTTATTAGGGATCCAAATTCGGTGATGTAGTACAAAAAGTCCTTTTTGTCCCCCCAATGCCTCAAGAAGACTTCATCCAATGCTTCAATACCAGTAATGGATCTAGGGGCCAAACCCCTAAACCACTTCCCAGCCTCACCAAAAAGGCTTTGGACAAAAACCCTCATCCAAACATCTTCATTTTCAATATTTTGGTTATCTTCATTACTTTAGAAAGCAACGAGATGTTCCTCAGTTGTTATATCTTCTTCTCCCATGAACTTAGGCATGTATTTCAAATAATCTCCAGGAGGGAGAGCATTAACTGGTTGAGGTAAGACTATAGGAGCGTATCTTGCATCCACTATGACATCCATCCTATTTGCATGGGGTTTAACAACTGCCATTTGATTTCAAACTCTTAGTGAACAAGAAGTAGAAGGAGACTTGGGTGTGTGCGGATTTGGAGAAGAAAAAAAATATGCAGGGGGGTTTTCAATTTTCACAGTAGAAGGTTGATTCTTGGAAGAAGATGGAAAGTTCTATAAAGGGGATGAAGTTTCCACTTCTTTGGCAGAAAAAGTTTTAACAGAAAGAGGAGTAGCAAAACCTAAAGTGGGGAAATCTTCAAAACTATCAAGACTGAAACACGTTTCAATGTTAGGGGAAGAGAAGATGTCAATGTTTTCTTCTTTCAATTTAGTTTCAAAGGAAGACTATTCAACAAGAAACTCTTCAAAATCAAGTTTCTTAGATACTTCAACAGAAGGTAAAGAAATCTTACTTGATAAAATAGCTGGAGTATCAAGAGTGGAATCAGGAAACTGACCAAAAGCACTTGTAGCATTAGCAAAAAAATGTTTTAGAGAAGATTTTCCTTTCTTGATTATTTTCTCTAGGTCAGCCTCAGATGGAACCAAAGGTAGTTGTGAATTTGATCTCGTATGTCTGCCTTTAGGTGCCAGGGATGAAACAATGGAGTCGGCAGGTGCAAGTTGCAATCTTCAAGATACTGAGTTCTAATGCACCTTTAGGACTAGTATACTATGTCATTTAATTTTAGGGAAAATCTTCAAATCGTTCCCTGACAACGTTGCCAAAAATGTTATCACTAGGAATCACCTTCAGATTGCATGGAAGGAAATCCTAGTACCCATCAAGTTATATGTGAATGTAAGAGTGTTTTAAAGGGTCAAATGGAAAAAGACTCAAAATGATAATGTTTCAACTCAGAAAATAGGGCTAGCATGCACCAACAATCAAGGTATTGGCTAAATTCAATCAGTAATTGGGAGTAAGTATGAATAGAGGGAAGAATTGAATGAGAGGAATGTGGGGGCTGCTGTAAACATCAGGTCTACAAAAATCCTAAGGAAAAACGTTTCTTAACACAAGATATTCTTGAACTCAGAAACTAAGGAAGCTAAATAAACATCATGATAATATAATGATCAAACATCCACCATAATATTACCACAATCAATCATGTGAATCATTCAAAGCATGAACATTTATCATCAGAAGCAAATAAGCTGAAAGAGAAGATGATTTCTATTAGCCAAAATGTCTTAAGTCTAGTACATAGCTAGATCATAGTCACTTCATCAAAATATTACAGTCTAAGGGAGCCTTTCTCAACCATCCAAACCTACTAAAGCATTCGATCTATCTATTTATAACAAAAGAGAGGAAATAGCTGGAGGTACGAGCTAGCCCCTTTCTCTTAAAAATCTCTAAGAATTTATTTCATATAAAAACTTGATTAACAACCTATGCTATAAAATAGGAAAATGTTGGTGACTGTTCCAACCAATCTTCAAGATGAATTGATTCCTTCTTGCTGCGTAGCTCCTTGTTTTCCATGTGTCTTTCAAAAACATGTGTTTTTCCTCATGATGTTAGCTACTATTTCTACAATCTTCTCCATCATCATCTAACCAAAATGTTGTTAGGTTAGCCCTCCTAAATCCATGGTGTTTGTTGGTAGCTTCTTTGGGTAGGAGTCTGAGTAGCGTACTTCACAACTGGACAAGTATAAAAGGTAGCACATTTAGGTAGTGCCACTATGCTGCGTATGTGTGCAAACCTTTGTTCTCTATGAAATATTAGGTAGTGAAATTATGTAGCGCCACTTATGTTGTGTCTGTGTGAAAACATGTTCTCTGCCAGATATTGAGTAGCGAATTTAGGTAGTGCCATTGTGTTGTGTCTGTGTGCAAGTTTAGGTAGCACTATCAAAAAATGCAACACCTCCAATCTTGAACATGTGCAGAACAAGTAGTGGCCTTGCATAATGCCAAACCCATTATACTTAGGTGACTTGGCAGCATTGAAGGGAGTGCATTTCACCACTAAGGGATTTAGTACTTCGCAAAAGCATGAAACTATGATAATTAAATTCTTAGAAGCCTGTATAGGTGGTAGAGGTAATATTTGAATAACAATTTACCCTCTCAATAAAGGAAACATCCTCAAAAATGGGGCTCACCTTTCATCAGCTATTTTGTTACCTTGACACTTAACCTCACACTCTTTCTTGTAGAAGGAGGATCTTCATTTCACGCAAAAAACTTCTTTATTTTAGTAATGAAAGGCTTCTTCAGTGGAGCTATACTCTCCTTGACTGCTAGTTTTTCATTCTCAATGGAAGCTTCAACCAATACTTGCAAATTTCTTTGAGCTACCTCATCTTGAAAATGCTGCAACTCTGCCTTTAGCTTCCTATTCTGAGACTGAAAGCCTATGTTCTGCCTATAAAGGTTCTTTATTTGTCTATGAAGAGGCTAGGCCTTTCTTGTTGCAAACCTTGCTAAGTCAAGGGTGTGACTGTAGCCATCCATAAACTTTTTCATCTTGACTTTGTCAGACATGGCTTCCCTTTTCAATTGAGCCATGTCCTTCCTAGCATCCCTAAGTTGTCTTATTAATATTTTAAATGTATGATTGTCAGGTGGAGTAGTAACATGCACAGTCTCAACAAGATTTTTGATGGTCTCCTCTTCCTGCTTCATAGGTATTTCCTTGTCTAGCTCATCAAGACTTTTAAAGTCTTTCACATAGATTTCTTCTTTCCTCTCCATAGGGTTTTTAGTACCTTTACCCCTTCTTTTCTGTAGAGGGGCTTCTTGTTTCTCTTCCACGGGTTTTCCAATGCCTTTACCCTTCTTCATTTGAATAGGGGTTTCTGGTAAAGATTGTTCTTTTAAAACCTCCTTTGGAACTGATGACCCGGTGAAAATTTTTTTTCCCTTGGTATTGACTGCTGGAGGAGAAGAGGGGAAGTGTAGCTTCTTCCCTTTCTTGGATGTAGTTTTGGTAGAAGAAGGAACCTCTTCTAACCCTAGTGGAGGTGAAAAATCACTTTGTGGGTAAGGACATGCTTCCACCTTAGCTCCTGTGACCTCCTTGCTGACCTCTAAAACTTGAACATGGGATATTCCCTTTCTCTTCCTATTGGTCCTTGCTTTAACAACACTAGTGGGTGATAAAGGACTTGTGTTTTGTGATTGAGGAGTAGATGCTAGATCCAACTTGAAGTGAGAAGTAACAAGAAAATGCTCCCATGAAATCTCTTTCTTACCCAATTCCTCAGAGACTACCATTCTGATCAATCCAGAGTGGAAAAGGATAGAATCCACATCCTTATATTTGGATTGAATCATGTATGACATCTTACCTATGATCCTTAACAAATAATAGGGGATATTCATTTCAACTTTACCAGTAAAATGAAGCAAAAGCCTTATATGGTACTGGTACAATGTGTTAAATCTCCCTTCACAAGTAAAATATCTCTGGATGATCTTCAATATTTTGTCAAATTGTTCAATCAATTGACTCCTTGAAACACCTTTAGACAAATCATTGGTTTGATGTTTAGGTTTAAAGAGATCTTTGGCATAGGCTGAACTCAAAGCCATGGCTTTGAACCACTTTTCACCTGCAATAGGGATTCCTGTTGCAGCTGAGATAGAGGCTTTAATCACCTCAAATTCCAAATCCCCAACCTTGGTTCTCATGCCATCAAAATGTAATGAAAACTATCTTGTCACCTCTGGATGGCCTCTTTGCATATTTTTGCAAAAAGAGAGGCATCCAACTCTTTGAGAAACCTCCCTTGCCATGGGATATGTATAAAAAAGATGCATATCCACAGGTTCTATCCTAACCCCCTTGCCCCCTTTGTGTGTCTTCTTCAATTGAGGAGTCTCCATGGCTTATCATGAGAGCTTTTAAAGGCTTATGGGATAGTGATAACCAGAAAGACTTAAAATCGGGTTTCAAATGTACAAGGCTAACCTTTTAAAACAAAGCGATGCTAGTAAGCCAAGATTGACTGTGGGATTTACACCCTTAGATTTGTATAGGTATTTGACAGTGTAGACAGTGAGGGGGTAATCCGTAATTGGCACTTTGTATCTGGGTGAAAAATGATTAACTAAAAAAATAAAGGAAGCAAGGGAGACATAGAGGGGTTAAGTAATGCCTTTGGGTAGCACGACGCGTATGCAAAAGATAGACTGTTTGTATGCTTGCAACCTTTGAAGTTATGGCTAGCATATGTAATCAGACTTCGATACAAGCAAATGAAGTTCATAGGTTTGAAAAAGGGAGTAGACAAGGTTGTGATCTGAAGATGATTCCCCTTACAATTGTGTGAGCTCGATCAACTAAACTCTAAGCACTAATGTTTTGTGAAAACTAATGTGTAGAGGAGAAAAAATGGGATACCTATAGAATAGACACTTTTTTGAATCTTTAGCGAAATCTCAAGATGAAATTGTGAACATTTCAGCCCTCGAATCTATCTCAGCATCAGATTTGGTCGCACCGCTGTCACCTGGTCAGAACTGTGAGTTTGAGCAGTGCAACATTATTTTAATTTTCAATCATAAACTATTATCAGGGCTCGTAAATGTGAGATATTGGAGGTATCTTCAACAAACTCCTGGCACTGAAAACAAGGAACATGACATTAGGCGTGGCAATCATGACTCCTTGTGGAAGTATGATGAACGGGAAAGGCACTACGGAACTGCCTGATGAGTGGGAAACACTCCAATTCAAAAAATGATTGGACATGTAAGCAAGCATAGTGAGGCATACCTACGAAGTCATGAGTGAGGAGAAAGGTGTGTAACATCAGTCTATTCATGGGAGGGACCGATCCTAGTGACAAATCATGAAGGGGACCAAAAATTTAAATCATGAACTAAATGTTCTAAGTCCAAAAATCAATTTGAGGATCAAACATGAGCTATGAATCAAAAGTTTATTTATCTAAGGGGACCTAACAAACATAACTTTAAAGGGATGAAACTTAAAATATTAAAATATAAGTCTTAAAAAGGATTAAACAAACTAAAAGACCCAAGGAAAATTTGTGTGATAACACATGTAAAAACACTGGTGTACTATGTATGTGTATGATTGTTCATTTTTTATTTATTATGAAAATATTGGATGATAATGCTACATTGATATACCACTTTCATTATATGGTAAAAAAGGATTAGATTTCTCTATTATTGATTCACCCCCCTAGCAGTAATCCAACACATTCAACGTATTCTTAAACATCCATTTGTTTCCAATGGGATTTCTTCCAGTCGACAACTCCACTAGATCCGAAGCCTTAGTTTTTTCCAACACTTCCATCTCTTCCACCATGGCCTTTTTCCAAATTTTTCCATCCTTTGAATCCACTAAATCGTCAATAATAAATAAAGCAAAATTTGAACGGAAATAAGGTGGAGTATACCTTTACGGTTTCCTTCTTTCCCAAACTGATCTCCTAAATACTAGAGTATGAGGCTCTTCTTCTTCTAATTCATGTTATTATGTAGATTTTGATTCAATATCCGTCAATTAAAACTCTATTTTATTTAGTTCTTCTTTCCTTGGTAGGACTTCATGTTTGACAACATCTTTGATTTCTCCAAATACCACATCTCGAATATAAAATACCATGTTATTTATTGGGTTCCAAAGTTTATTTGGATTGGATCATTATATTATTTTTCATGCATCTCGATGCTTAAATAGTGAAAAAAATGGAGGAATAAACTTGCAGGGCCATCCTAGTGGTAGGTCCCAGTTTGGAAAATTGGGGTTTGGAACCTTCTGGGCCATTTTGAGGAATTAAATAGAATTTTTGGGGTTTTGGTGTTTGAAACTTGTGTCCACACCAATGATGGTGTTCTACACTCTGCAACCTTTCAAATGGTGGGTCAAACTCCTCAATCAGAGATCATATGAAAAATTTATGCCTCTGCAAGTTGACCTACTGATCACCATGGTTTGAGAGGATTCCACGTCAACCCCCATTACTCACACATGTAGGGCTAGCCACATATGTAATTTCAAGAAGATTCTATAAGGTCCAAAACCCTATCACAATTAAGGTTTGAGGAAGTCAAAACCCTATGCCTGGATGGTTATCGGGCTATGTTAAATACCAACCACTAGGAGGAGAAGGGGTTCCATTCTATGTTATTGTATTTTGTTCCATAATAGAGTTGGACAATTGGGAGTGGGAAAATTAGAGAGCATAATAGAGAGGATTGATGTTCTATAGCAACCTAACAGACCACAAGTCTCAGGTAACTCTATAGAGAGTGCCTTCTCCTTTGTACTTTCATTAGTTCCATACCAAAGAAAAGAGAGTAGAAAAGGCTCACCTTCTAGTTGGGTTTTCTCCCATAAGGGTTTCCCAGAGAAAATATTTGTGTTATTCTATGGATGGTTTGTGAATGTATTTTACTTAACTTCTCTATTTTCCACATTTTATCTATTTCATGCATAAGTAGAAAATCAACAACTAAATAATCTGTAATCTAAAGGAATTTAACCTTCATAGAGTATATTTAAGTTTTATTTATCAGATCTGTTGTGACAAACTATTCCACTGGAATATCCACAACAATTTATAGATCAAAAACTTATAACCTTTTAGATCATATTTATAGCCAATAAAGATACACTTTTTAACCTTTTTATCCAGCTTACTCATGTTTTCCTTTGGAATGTGAACATAGGCATCACAGCCAAATACCTTGAGATGTGTAAGTGAGGGGTTCTTACCAGTACATACCTCAGGTGGAGTCTTTTCATCCAATGTTGATGAGGATGATTGATTGACCAAGTAACATGCATTACCCACTTCCTCTGCTGAGAATTCTTGTCCTAACCCGACACCACTAAGCATTCTCCTTGCTTTTTCCATCAGTGTCTTATTCATCCTTTATGAAACTCCATGTTGTTGAGGTGTGTATGGAGTAGTATTCTTCCTTTATATGAAAAAATTATTACAAAATTCCTCGAATTCATTTCTGAAAAATTATCCACCATTATCTGTCCTTAATACCTTAATTCTCTTCTCTGTCCAACTCTCCACAAGATCCTTAAACTCTTTAAAGTTGTCAAAGACTTCAAATTTCTTCCTAAGGAAATAAATCCATGTATTCCTTGAGAATTCATCTATAAATGAGATATAGTACACATATTTACCCAGTGATGGAAATGAAACAGGTCCAAACACATCACTGTGCACAAACTATAAAATTCCCTTTGCTCTCGTAGCACCAGAGGAGAATCTTACATGATTATTCTTCCCATATAAACATTGTTCACAAAAATAAAAATCTAGAGAGAAATTATCCATACCTTCAACCATACCTTCACCATGTATTACTCGAAGGCCCGTTTCTTTGATATGCCCTAGTCTTTGATGCATATCGTAGTCTTTTCACCAGATACTATAGGAGTTTTTTCTTCTTTAGCTCCAATCTCAGGAACAACAAAACTCTTGAAACCGTCACTAATAGTGCTTTCCAAAAACTTACAAAGAGTTCCAATTCGAACTCCCTTCAACAACACCATTTCCCCTCAAACCATCCTGCATGTTTATTTATCAAACATTGTTTTTACCCCTACATCATCCATTTTTATTACAAAAATGAAATTTTTGTCCAATCCTGGGATGTGAAAAAAACTAGGGAGTGTTTTAATTCTTCCATCCATGAGATTCAACTTGACTTTTCCACATCCTATGATTTTGGTTGTCGATTCATCACTTAGCAAAACATCACCTACATCATACCTTTCATACTCACAAAACCATTTCCTGTGAGGAGTCATATGAAAGGATGCACCTGATTTGAACAACCATGCCTCATGATCTGCGTGTGTGCTTGAATAAGCTAATTACACATCTCCTCCTTCATCTACAAAGGGTTTTGCTTCTGTAGAAGGGGAATCATCAAATCCCTTCCCTCTCTCAACAATTTTAGATCTACATTGTGTCTTGTAATGCCCTTGTTTTCCACATCTCCAACATACCTTTACAAATTTTCCAGGAGATTTAGATCTCGCACTTGAGGACTTAGATCTATTTCTTTCCTAAGAGCATCCTATTGAAAATAAGGCATCTGTGATTTGGGTTTCCATGTTTTTCTTCCTCATATCCTTCGACAACATGGATGAGAGCACATCATCAAAATTTAAAGTAGTTGCAATACTACCTATGGCCACAACCAGACTATACCACAAGTATGGTAAAGAGTACAATAAATTGATACACTTATCTTCCTTAGAAATCTTCATATTAATGGATATTAACCGACTTTACATATTATTGAAGGCATTTATCCTTAGGTTGTATAACTTCTTCTGCAGGAACAATTTGTTTACTAGGTACTTGGACTGATACAAAGTCCCTAAATTATTTCATAAAACCTTGTTCGTAGCTTCAATTGACACATTCAATAATAATGAATCTGAGAGCCTCAACCATATTGTGCTCTTTGCCTTCCGATCCAACTTTGTCCAGTCTTCTGTTAAAATTCTCGTAGGTGTAGTATGTGGATCCACATTGACCCATTAATCTTTGTCTATCAAAAGGTCTCCCATATTGAGCATCCATAGCTCAAAACTTTACCCATTAAATTTTTCTATATCTACTTTTGAACTTTTTTCCATTTATTTTCACCACAATAATCAATACCATAGAGCTCCCACTATAACAAGGTTTATCATAGACCCGAGACAAACCATTGGCCATAAAGGCATCTCCTTGAAGCCAATAAATTCTCTAATACCAAAGGTATATTTTAACCTTGTACAATTAATTACTGCGAATGGATTCTTAATTAAAAACATAAAAGATACAATGGCACACACACACACAAACTTTTACCTTGAAAACCCACGGGAAAACCAACAACATGTTTAGAGAAACAACTCTAATTATTTATTCATCATATATATTCATCATTTACAATACAATATATAGGATCCCATGACATCCAAAACCCTTAATCCATTGACCCGGATTAGTATACAACCCTAATTCCTTAACCATAATTAGAAAACCATCAATAAAAATCGTGTGCTGGAAACCACTAAAAATGGATGCAAAAACCACCCAATTATTATTATTATTTTATTCATTTAAATTTTCTAGGGGATCCTCCCACCTGCGAACCCCAAGGAAAGAGGGGATCCCCCCCCATACAACCCACCTTGCATGGGGAGGAAAATTTTCCTCCGCTCTCGCACAAACAAGTATAAGTATCAATCTCGACCATTGGATTTGGTATGTTGATCTCTCTTGGAAGGGAGATAGCACCAGGTCCCAAAAATGCACAACATAATCCATACTTAAATATAACATAATTCTAGGATAAAGAATATAATTATTGATCTTGGATGTACCTTCAATATTATCCTTCTTTGAGTTATTCATGAGTTTGAATTCACCAATCTCTCTCCTAATTGCATCACTTGTTGAGGTTTTAATTATTAAAAGAGGAATCATGTGGTTCCTTAAATCTTGATATCACTCTTGATTCCAAAACTATATCCTCTACTCATTGGGTGTTGTTGGTTTCATGCCATGATGGTCATATCATTCACATTCTTGGGAGAGTTACTCTTGTAGCATGAACGAGAGTCTTATTCCTTGCAGTGATATCTACATGTGTTATCCCTTGCCCCAACAAATTTTGTTGTTTCCTTTTCAACCTCTCATTAAACAATACCTATGGAATTTCCTTTGTTTCTCTTAGCCCCAAATGATTTCAAAAAAATTATATACCTTCTCAATCCTCTCCTATCATAGTCCACCTCATATTTATAAATATCTAATAGTGATGTAAGTATCATAAGCATGAGACCCATAAAATGAAGGATTATTGATCTCTCAAAACAAAATATTCTCATCATAGTCTTTCCTTTCCCATGATTCAACACCCTCCACTCAATCCAAGTTCTGTCTCTCACCCCAAGAGGGTGTGCCATTCATTTGATTCACCATTTTACCTCATTGACATAGATACCATTCTCCCAATATATTGGGTATCTATTTCTTCATATTAAATTACTTAGGAACTGACTCTTAGTCTTATCAATGTTGATGGCATCCTATATTCTCACTCGACCAGATCCATATATAAATCCTAGTGGGAATCTCCTATTGTATATTGTGCCCTTGTTAATCATTATTCATTCCCTTATCTTCTCATCATTTCATTTTCCTCCCTTTCTATACATAGGGAGGGTTCTCTTCCTCCACTCTCCTTCTTAATCAACATGAGGAAACCTTCATCTTCTCCCTCCTGGATATTCATACCATTTCTTGCTTCCTTCCTATAATTTTCCTCCTTTCCCCATCCTTTAGGAACTCAAGGAAAAGTGTGCATATATCCATAGAATTTCACTGGTAACTTAAGGTTGTACTAGCCTCAACAAGTTTCTATATTTTAATAGAGTTTACCAAGTTAAATGAAGCCTCGTCTTCAAATGAGACATTTAATGGGCTAGCTTGGGCCTTAATTTATATTCCTTACCTTGAGAAATAAGAAATACCTCCTTTTATCACCCTTCTCCTTTATATTTTCTCTTTTTTGTCTCCTTCTATTCTTACTTTCCTCAATAGTGATTGGATAACTCCATGTCAATGTCTTGGGTAGGGATTGACCCTAGATAACTTCTTCATGGATGGGATCGATCACCATGCCTCTTCCCTTTTTTCTCTTCCCTGAGATGTTGGTCTTGGTTGTTGCATCTCATTGATTGCTTCTATGAGGTTTCTTCCTCAACCATATCTTTAATGTCTCCTTTCTCTCACCTCTTTCCTTTGTTAATTCTTCCCTAACATCACCACCTCTCATCTATTTCCTTCACCAGGTGTACCCTAGAGTTGTCGCCTCTGACCTTTTTCCTTCATTATTTCAACCCAAGTGTCATTGCCTCTTGCCTTTACTAGCTACAACCTATCATCATCACTTCTTTCCTTTTTCCTTTGCTAGTTCTACCCTAGCATTGTTTCCTATCACCTTAT
>ML782541.1:514796-527323 GCA_009831015.1 Picea engelmannii | reverse complement strand
TTACACTTACTACACCTTTTCTTGTTTCAACACTTGCATTTCATAGTTTGATTAGCCTTGTTTGTCTCCTCATTTGTCATTGTCTATTTGACATGCATATTTTCCACTTACTTTTTCTTTCATTTTTGTCTTTTACTTGTTTGATTCATATAACCTCTGATGAGTCTACTAGATTCTCTTCACTTCATGATCAAGGCATGTGGATCTTCATGCTAGAATTGGGCATCACTAAATAACCTGTGAATAATTCCTTCATGATGATAGGGTATTAGCTCATTCTACATGCACTATTAGTTACCTCCCCCTATGCACCATTTATTTTCTATTTTTTTTACCTTTATTTTCTCTATCTTTTATTGCTTTGTTGCTTTCTTCTCCTTCCTTGCAACCCATTACTATTCCATCTCATGGATAGATTCTCCTGCAAGGGGGAAATATGAAGTGTATGGATTTAAAAATTTAGTACTCACATTCCCTTCATGTGAAAACATGAGAGATGACCCAAAGGATTACTCATTTATCATTTCTCATTTTTCCTTTTCCACATTTTAGATAACCATATCCTAGAGGTCCTTGGAAGAGGCTTGGAAAGTAAAACTGGATACCTAGGAACTTGAGGATTTTTCCAAATTGGATCCAAGACTAGCCTTGATCCATGAGACAAGTATACATATATTGAAGGATTCTTCGATATCATTGAGTCATATCCCACTATACTAGACACTAAAGTAAAATAAAACATCTTAAGAAAATCCATAGTGTTTTCCATGGATACCTTGATTAAAATAGTAAGGAAGGAGTAATTTATAAAATGATAAGTACCATGGATACCTTGATCAACAAATTAAATAATTCCACATTTCAAAGAGGGATAACTTTGATAAGTACCATTCTCATTCTATGGAAAATGGGATATTCGAAATAATTTTTTCCATAGCATAGAGTTTCGAGGGTAGCCTTTCCCACCTTGGGAAAGGACACTTGATCATATCATAGGTGTTTTCAAAACAAGTTTTAATAAAAATGGCATTAACCTGATACATTTGGATCAATCCATGCCTTTCCACACTATAAAGATAGTTTCAAGATTTGATTATCCTTTTTGAAGCTTGTTTATTCCAAGAGAATAGTCTTTGGTAATTATATGTGTTTGACACAAAGCTAGAGCCTTAACCAATATTGTTTAAGAGATATTAAACAAAGTAATTAGTTTCCAACTAGTGATATCTATAATTTTCCAATATTTAGAATGGACATGATTTAGTCCTTTATTAATACAATCCTATAATGATTTATTTTTAGTAGATTCTTTTTATACCTAGAGAAGGTTTGATATCACAAAGTGCCATGTGGCCTTATAAAATTAGTAAAAAAATTCGATCGTGTATTAACATCTTATCCTCAAGCATCTCCATTGGTGCATATTGTTAGTGACCTATAACGATAGTGGATATGATGATTCAAAATCTATTTGTGGGTTTTGTTAACTCCCAAAATGAAACCGTTTTTCTAGTTTCATTTTGTAGTGGATATCATGGCTATTGGTAGCGTCCTCAAGTTACTTTTGATTTTTTATAGCTGAGGAAATCTTAAATTTTGGTTTGTCTTAGAAAATAATTTGACCCGTAAAGTCTTCTTTTCAAAATTGTCATTTTTTACTTTCCACAGCTAACGTGTGTCCAAAATTTCATTGTGCATTGTGGAAAGTGTCCACTTTCAACAACTAAGGAGCTCTTTTCTTCAGTCGATGCACCGTTGAAAGTGAAAAATCTCAAAAGGTCAGACAATCAGTTCGCGGGTGGCGCGCTGTGGAAAGTACATGCTTACCACAGCTAAGGAGCAGTTTCAATTAATATTGCGCATTGTTGAAAGTCCATACTTTCCGTAGCTAAGAAGTGATTTTAAACTAATGGTGCGTTGTTGAAAGTCCATACTTTCCGCAGCTAACAGGGATTTTGCACAGAGTCGCGCGCTGGTGAAAGTGGCAAGCAAGCAGTTGACAGAGGCGTTTTCCGTGGGCCGTTGCTGAACAAGGCGGGGATCACGTGCGTGATATCCACGTATGACAGTAATGATGATATGATCACCCCACGTCACAGTAAATCCAAGGCATGCGCTGATAGGAGTGGGCAATGATAGAAACTCGATCATGCATGTCAGGATATGAATGTAATTCGAATTCGGCCCAGAACTCACGCACAACACTCATGGCATCTGAGATGATAGGTTCGTGTTCGGTGATGCAGGTACAGAGAAGGTACCACCGGCCTGACAACATCAAATCAAACTATGGTTTTCATATCACAAATCGCTTCCGGAATACTGTGGAAGTGTTGATTTGTTTCAAAGCAGAGCTGAAGCCCGAACTGATTTCAACAGCGCAGAACCTTGGCTCGACTGGCAGTTACAGGGGTTACAATTGTCAAGTTTTTCGAGCCACAGAATGGTGAGAAAACGCAGTGGCACTCTACTCAAGAGAGAACTGGATAACTTGTCTTTTCTACAATCACATCCCGAGGTCCAGAGGCATTTTTCAAATGTAGGGTGTATGGAATTCGTAGAAAGGTTACAAATTGGGTGCCACCAGGCCACAACTGAAGCCTTCGCCAAGACTTTTGATGGCAATAAAGCTCACGTCGGGTCCATGGAAATCAAAGTGGATGAGGCTGTCATTGCCGCAGCTACAGGATTACCAAGAACTGGTCAGAGCTGGTTTAAGACCACTGCTCCTAAAAATTTGGATTTCAGGGTTTATTTGAAAGAGGGATACAGACATAAAGCATGGAGAAAAGGTATGCTTGTTTCATATCGAGATGAAGAATGGAAAGAATTGTTCAAAGGTATTCAATTGTACATTACATCAGAGGGAAGATATGATAAATTGATGATGTACCACTTTAAACTCCTGGATCACTTCACAGGCAAGACCCCTATTAATTTGCCTTATTTCTTATATCAAAGTCTGACTAAGGTATGCAAGAGGATTAAAGATCAACCCTTAAGCGTGAAAACTACTCTGTGTCACCTCAGCCTCATAAAATTGATTATCCAGGAAGAATTGAAACAACAGGGGAGGAGCTGGGAGCACTTTCTGTTCTGGGAAGGTTTTGAAACCCAGAATCATACTGCAAATGAACAGGTGAAGGGTTCCATGAAACAATCATCTCCTCAAAGCAGTTCAAGAAGAAGAAGGGACTTGCCAGGACCTTTAGAGGACAGAATATCTGGAATGAAGCCTCACAGGTTGAAGAGAAAGTTGAACTTCGAGCAGACTACAGAGCAGACTACACAATAGAATACAGGACATCCTACACAGCAGAGTATAGGGAAGAACATTCTTAATTTTCCATATTCAGATTCAGAATCTGAGCAGCAAGACCAATGCCATGTCATCAAGAGTTCTGAGCAATCAGCTGAGTGTGCACAGAACTATGAAACTTTCAATCAAACAGAACAGGGAGGATCATCAAAAAACTCCAAAGAAAAAAAATCTCAGAAGATCAAGCATCTCAAGGAGGTGATCGCCCAGCAAGAGGTCTTGGAGCGAGTGATTAAAGAAAGATATAAAAAGTTATCTGATAACTTCGCCAAGACAAATGTTGCGTTTGAAAGATTGTCTAAGGAGAGTGTCAGAGAGAAGAAGAGGAAAACAAAACTCACCAAAGACTACAACAGCCTGTGGAAGCTTACCAAACGCCTCAAAAGGCAGATCAGGACGTTGAAACAAAAATTGAGGCAAAAACCTCACCCAAACCTGAAGGTTCTTTCTCAAGTTGTCGTCAATATGCAAGGTGAGAAATCGGATGCCCACTGATTTTGGTTTGAAATCAATTTCGAAGGTGAAAACTCTTTTTGTGCATTATCGGGACTTTCAACAGCGCCAGGCTATTATTTCATTACCCGTTAGCTGTGGAAAGCGACAGCTTTCAACAGCTAACCCGTAAAAAAATCAAACGGTTGCGTTGTTGAAAGCTGGGAAAGCAATTTTTGAGGCCGAAAATAAAACAGTTCATTTCAAACAGGCTCTAAAGATATGCCAGTGTATCAGTGGACTATGATATCGAATGTTAGAAGTTCAACATCAGGGATTCAAGGGATTTTTGGTTACACATCCAAAACCATTTCCTAAAAACTCGACCATAAACATTGGGAAATTGAACAGTCACATAAAGGTGTTCTGCTATTTTCACCACATTGCACATACTAAGAGCTAAAGGAGGTAGATGACAATTTTGGAAACTGAAGACAGATCGACTATCTAGTTTACTTGTTGAAGACTTTAATTTCAAGTTGTTTAGATAGAATATAATTGTTTTTATTAAATGCAGATCCATGTTTTTAGGATCTGTATAACTACTTGTAAGGGGCTATAAATGCATGTTTTTGATATCAAAGAAGGGTTCGATTCTGGATACAGTAATACTCCTTTTTGTACTCAGACATTTTCATTGTTAATACAAATCACAGGTTCCTTTCCATTCTGGTATCAGTTTTCCATATTTCTTCTTCACTGTTATATTGTTGTCAAACCTTGAATAGTTGTTATCCTATTGTTTGGTTCATGACATTATAATCAGTTCCTTTAGTTGTTTATTAGACCCTACTTTTCACTGGTTTATGAACAATCTTTTCTTCATCCACTGAAAGTTATTTCACTGATTAACCAATCTTGGAGAGCATTGTCTATTTGTTTATTATTTTTATGTCTGAAAGTCATAAGCTGAATTGAGTTATCCCATTGATCCATATTTACAAAATACAAAAACATTAATTTCTTAAGTTACCAAGCACCTTTGGTCTGCAACCACAAAGGGTTTCTTGGAGTGATAACAGGTTTCATGATGAAATTCCCTATTTGCTGGCCTATTATATCCTCAAATAAATTAGTCAATTTCATTTGATTAGGTGTTAGGTTGTTATTACAAAGAACATTTCTAAATTTTTAAGGCTCATTTTAAAGAGTTTTAAGCTTGTAATAAACTCTGGAAAACATTTGATTTAGTTTTTATTTCAAAAAACTCAAAATACAGGTTTCGGTGGCTAAGTGTCTTTTCAAAAGGGTTTCTAAGCCACCGAAATCCCTAGCTTTCGACGGATTAAACGTGAAACTCAGGGTTCTCCCAGCCATTGAAATCACAAAGAGATATGAAATGGTCATCTTGTCTTAGTGAAATGTTAATATTGTATCTAGTTGTCGAACGGACATGGGAGATGTCGAGTATGATTTGGTAAGTGGTGTTTTAAGAGTTATTGTATTATGATTTGATATAGCTAACCCTAAACCCTCCGGATCCTACACCTGTCCTAGGAATTAGGATCTGATCCCGACGTATCCTGACTTGATCATTTCAACTTTTGTTTCACAAAATCATGTGGTATTTGTACTTCCTATCCTTCAATGTTTGTCGAATGATCATTCCCATTTCAAATCCTAACTACCCTCTCACATCCCTCAAAATCAGGGCTCGCCTTAATCGCATTTCCCCATTTCTCTCCTCTATCATAACTGAGCACAAACCTCCCTAATTCTGTGCTGAGTGGTCTCCCTCCAAGCCCGAATTCCCAAATCCAGGTATAGGAGCATTCCAACAAATGAAGAGAGCAGCACTAACATTGAGGAAGGATCTTGATGATATTGGTTACCTTGAGTCACACCAAGAGGTATGTCAGCTCTTCAAGGATGCAGGTTGTTATGAATTTTGTAAAAAAGTGCAGAGCTCTCATCAGCAAGTGGCAAAATATTTTTCTCTCACATTTGATGGAAGAAAGGCAGTCATTGGCAAAGATGAGTTCCTAGTGGATGAAACTCTCATAGCAGAGGTGACAGAGCTTCCAAGGACTGGAGAAAAATGGTTCAAGACCACTGTTACAAAGGAGGTTGAATTTAGGTCTTATTTGAAACCAGAGCACAAGTTTTTGATATGGAAGAAAGACATTCCTATGTATTTTCTGGAGAAGAAATGGCAGCACTTGCTGAAGTCAATTCTTGTTTACATAACCTCTGAGGGTAGATATAATAGGGTAATAATTTATCATTTCAAATTGATGAATCACTTTACTGGTAGGAGCCCCTTGAACCTGCCTTATTGCCTCCATAGAAGCTTAACTAATATGGCTCATCATGTCAAGGATAAACCAAGAAAGGTTGCAGACAGATTATCCCATCATGGTTTGATTAAGCTTTTGATTTATGAGCTATTGTAGAGAAGGAACAAGGATTGGGGCCACTTCTTATTTTGGAATGAGTTTTAGACTGATTTACAGCCAGAGGATTAAAAGGGGTCTTCTTCAAGGAAATATTCCACTCCCAGAAGTGGAAAGAGAAAGAGGAGAGCCATCTCTCCATTTGCAGTTGATCAGTCCCCTCCATATTCTAAGCCTAAGAAAGTTAAGAAGAAATTGGATTTTATCAAGGATGCAAAGAAGGAAGAAGAACCTCCAGTGGAAAAGAATATCCTCAATCTCCCCTATATAGAATCTGAGGATGAAGAAGACTAGGTTGCAACAGATCAAGAAGAATTCCTAGTAGAAGATCCAGTTACAGCAGGGTATGAAGATCTTCCCTCACCAACACAAAAGGAGGATCAAGGCCAACAAATTGCAGAGGCCTCATCTAGCAAGTCAAAGTAGTCCAGATCTTAGAAGATTAAAAATCTTAAAGATAAAATAACACAATAAGAGGTATTAGAGAAGGTGATAAAGACCCAATATGAGACTTTATCAAAGAATTTCACAACAACCAGTGCATCCTTGGAAAGATTGGCACTTAAAAATGTTAAAGAAAAGAAAAAGAAGAAGAAAATCGTAAAGGACTATAACAGTCTATGGAGAGTAGCTATGCATTCGAAGAAAAAGGTCAGGTCATTGAGGTTGCAAGACATGCCTTCAAGACCTCATCCTCAAGAACTTGTTGATGTTGAAACCAAAGAAAATGTATACATCCATTTGAATGATCCAGAGATAGCTAACAATCCTACAACCATTCCAGAACCTGCTCAAGATGTAGAGGCTTCAGAAGATCATCCCTAAGGTGTTTAAAAGCTAAGACAAAAGGTATTTCGCAATTTTGTTAATTTTCACTAAGAAAGAACTTTCAGTGGCTTAGGTGAACATTTCAACTGCTCATTAGACACCGAAAGCGGAGCTTTCAGTGGCTAGCAAGCTCAGATTTTTCCTCTCTTAGCCACCGAAAGAACAAACATGGCAGAGCGGCACCATTTTTGCACAGATTCAAGTTTTTCTCACCCATACACCTCAAGGGTGGTTTGTAATGATGGATAATAAATAAGGGCATCTATTTTGGGTTTCTGTTCCAGTTTTCAAGGCGCCTAGAAAGGTGGAAAGGTTAAATTGGTTACCTATTTTTGGGCAAAAAACTGTTTTTGTGCCAAAAGTGGCAATTTGGACTTATCCCACATCTCATGAAGATCCATCAGCCTTCGAAGGCTTACTACACCTGTCGAATACTTGGAAGGATATGAAGACCATCAAAGATAAGGAGTGGACCTATTTTACAATATCCTTTCCTATTTTCTTGTGTCAGTTGTTGGTTTTCTATTTTAAGTAAATTTGATCCCATATTGTAGGATCTGGATATCTGATGTAAGGGTTATAAAGCCACAAACTTTTGTGGAACCAAGGATTGGACTTGTGATGATTAAAATGTAAAAATTCTCATAGGCTATAAATGACTTTATGAATAAATACAAAGGCACTATATTTCCAGATTCCTGTGTTGTGTTTTAGTGGTAAAGTTTTCTCCGATGTAACTTATTATTTTCTATTTCACATGATTTTCTTTATGTATTGTCTACGAGAAGATAATGTCTAGGATTTGTTATTGACACCCTGTGCTGGCTCGAAACAATATCTATGTTTTCTTCCAAGTTTGAAATGCAGAATTCAGATATACTCTGCTCTACATTTGAAATAATTTTCAGTCTATTCTTCTTTTCCATTTTATAAGCTCAAAGGATTCACTAGCATGATTATCCTACCCAGTTATATTTTGTCTTGGTTATTCATTTATCATATTCTTTACCTTTGACTCTATTTTTCCCAATGGTCCTTTTCCATGTCTCAACCAAACCAATTCAAAATCCTTAAACAAGCCCATGTTTTGCATAGCTAGCCTAATATCGTATTTCCAACAAATCTAAATTTGACAGAGAGATCCATCTCTGAGTCTTGGAGGGGTAGATCCAAGACTCGAAGTGGTTTTGATGTTGCCTCTGTGACTTCCTCCACAACCTTGGGAAAATTACAGAGTGATAACAGAATGGCGGCCATATTGGGGACCTTTCCCCAATAGTACACTTCAAAGTTCCAGATCTGATCACTGATGGTGGACAATGACCAGACACAAGAAGGATGAAATCTCTCACCCGACGACTCCAATCAGCTCCAGACAGTGCCAAATCAAAGAATCCACTGGAGGAAGAACCAAAAGAATGACCAAGAAACCTATAAAGACCAGGTACTCGAGCTCGAATTGTATTCATGATATTATCGGTTTCATCTGCAATTACTTTCTCTCTTATCATGATCCTAGTTGAGAGTATGTTGTTGAAATTCAGGATGATCATTTTCAACCTGAAGTACCCAAAAAGATTGAGCCCATTCCCATAGCTCTTATACACATGCCTACACCTATAGAAAGTCTTGACAGACATAAGACACCTGCTTTATTCCCCACAACGGTCAAGATCTCTGATACATATGTGAAAATTCTAGATTCACAGGTCAAAATTCCATCTTGTTATAAGCCCCTTGCTTTACCTCCTATACCTGAGAAAATCCCAGATAGACAAAAACCTCTAGATTTGCTTCCTATTCTCCATGACCTCCCTGTCAATTACATCAAAAACCTTCCCAGGTTTGATGGGGAAAATGTGAATATCACTGCAGAAAAACACATGCAAAATCTTGAGGATTTCCTTGATCTGTTTGAGGTGGAAGAAGACAATGTCTATATCAGGATGTTTTCCCTATCATTGCTAGGTAAAGTCAAAAATTGGTGTAAGGTTCTTCTAGCTACAAGCATTAACAATTTCCATCTATTTGTGCAAGTTTCCCTAGACTGATGGGTGATCATGGGGTCCTAGAAGAGTATGACCACTTGAAAAGAAAGCCAGGTGAGATATTACATTAGTTTTCAACAAGATTCAATAAGGTATATCATGCAATACCTGTTGATATAAGGCCACCCCCAAGATCAGCTCACTTGCATTATCTCGATGCCTTCGATCCTGAGATGACATTCCAATTAAGAGAAAGGAACACTGCAACCCTTGAATAAATGCAAAATATTGTGGTTGAGATGGAAGCTAACTTGTTGAATAAAAGGGAAAAGTTAGAGGCTGAAGAGAAAGATAGAACAAAAAATGAACGGATGACATCTTCATAAGTGAAATTAGATATTCTGACCAACACAGTCAATGAAATGTTGCATAAGATTAGCAGGAAAGATGAAATTGTTTTTCAAAGTGCCTCATGTACCATCAAATTTGGAAAGATAAAAAACAAATGTCCCCAAAAACTTAGAATCTCTGCCTCATTATCCTAAACCACTGAAGGATTTCTTCATGTACTCAATTCACAATATAGTCAAAGAGGAAGTTCAAAATCAAGTGGTGGTGGAAAAATATACGGAGATGATGTGCATGTTTGATGACCTCCCCTACATAGATAATATGCTCAGATATGATATTTTGAATGGTGACTATATGGTTGAGATTGAAGATGATTGTTCAAAGCAGCCAACATTATCTTCATGGGAAGAAGAAGCCCAGTTATCACAATGCACAAATGACAAAGAGATTCTGCATACCCAACAAGATTGCAAGGAGGATGAAGCAGACAATTTCCCAAAAAATGCAGAATGTATGCCCCTGTGTTTTACCTCACTGTTAAGGGAACATTACAAACAGGTCGTGAATAGAAAGAATGAGGAAAACAAGGGAGATATAGAAGTTGATCCAGAGGTCCAACCCTTGAGCCTTTTTGAAGTTCAAACCTTAGATAAAATCATGAAGCCTGAAAAAGGTGATGAGATGATCCATTTTGATTCACTGCCTTTGTGCTTTAATTCATTTCAAATTTTGAGAGGGAATCTTGGTCCATTTCTAGTTGAAAGTCATAGTGTAAACCATGAACTATCAGTAGGGCCAATGCCACTATTATCTGAAACATTTTATGACCCTATAACTGATATTCTGGATGATGTGTGTTTTTAAAGTCTCGTTTCATTTACTCCAAATGAATTAAAAAATTGTTATGATATGGATATGATCAGACAGTCTACCCCATTGTCGCGTTCAACAGAAGCATCATTTCAGAACCCATCAAAGCATTTGCAGTCATGTAAAGAAGTTTTGGAGGACATAGAAGGCATAGGTGGAAAATCAAGTCATGATGTTGAATTGTTTGAAGTTGAAAATCAAAGGATGGGCCAAGCCTATATTGATCTTGTAAATACATATATGGAGAAATTCTTCAATACAGGACCCTTTTCCATTTCCAGTATTTTTCCTATTGTTCAGGTTTATCAAATCTTTTGTAGGGAAAACCAGGCTGGAAATTACTCTCAAACATGACTAACCGACTTATTTCTGAGTTTTATCACAGACAGTGGAAGAACAGAGTTATTAGATCAACTGTTGGATTGGCTGCATTGGCATTTTTCCGTTAACTAGTTGAGCAGTGATTGCAATAGGGTAGGTAGAAGTTTTGAATAAGCTCAACTCCCTGAGCATCCCTTTCAACAATTTTTCAATTTCAACTTTCTATTTTTAGTTTGATGTGGTACAAGTTGCAGAATAAGATTTTGGGATCAACCCATGGATAAGGAACTGATTTATGAAATGCAGAGATCTGAGATTCTTGACACCTCCTCAGGAGCTGTCGTCCCCAATTGGAGCCTATGTTAGTGACCTATAACGATAGGGGATCTGATGATTCAGAATCTATTTGTGGGTTTCATGATGAAATTCCTAGTTTGCTGGCCTATTATCTCCTCAAATAAATTAGTCAATTTCATTTGATTAGGTGTTAGGTTGTTATTAGAAAGAACATTTCTAAATTTTTAAGGATCATTTTAAAGAGTTTTAAGCTTGTAATAAACTTTGGAAAACATTTGATTTAGTTTTTATTTCAAAAAACTCAAAATACAGGTTTTGGTGGCTAAGTGTATTTTCAAAAGGGTTTCTAAGCCACCGAAATCCCTAGCTCTCGACGGCTTAAACGTGAAACTCGGGGCTCTCCTAGCCACCAAAATTGCAGGGAGATCTGAAACAATCAGCTTGTCTTAGTGAAATGTTATGATTGTATTTATCCATCGAAAGGACAGGGGAGTTGTCGAGTATGATTTGGTAAGATGTGTTTTAAGAGTTATTGTATTATGATTTGATCTACCTAATCCTAAACCCTCCGGATCCTACACCTATCCTAGGAATTAGGATCTGATCCCGGCGTATCCTGACACTATCATTTCAAATTTTGTTTCATAAAATCACGTGGTCTTTGTACTTCCTATCCTTCACGGTTTGTCGAATAATCATTCCCATTTCAAATCCTAACTACCCTCTCACATCCCTCAAAATTAGGGCTCGCCTTAGTTGCATTTCCCCATTTCTCTCCTTTGTCATAACTGAGCACAAACCTCCCTAATTATGCATTGAGTGGTCTCCCTTCAAGACCAAATTCCCAATTGCAGGTACATTATCATTCCAACAAATGAAGAGAGGAGCACCAGCTTTGATGAAGGAGCTTAATGATATTTGTTACCTTGAATCACACCCAGAGGTATGTCATCTCTTCAAGGATGCAAGTTGTTATGAATTTTGTAAAAAAGTGTAGAGCTCTCATCAGCAGGTGGAAAAAGCTTTTTCTCTCACATTTGATGGCAGAAAGGAAGTCATTGGCAAAGATGAGTTCCTGGTTGATAAAACTCTCATAGCCGAGGTGACAGAGCTACCAAGGATTGGAGAAAACTGGTTCAAGACCACTATTACAAAGGAGGTTGAATTTAGGTCTTATTTGAAACCAGAGAAAGAGTTTTTGATATGGAAGAAAGACATTCCTATGTCTTTTCTGGAGGAGAAATGGTAGCACCTACTGAAGTCAATTCTTGTTTACATAACCTGTGAGGGTAGATATAATAGGGTAATGATTTATCATTTCAAATTGATGAATCAATTTACTGGCAGGAGCCCCTTGAACTTGCCTTATTACCCCCATAGAAGCTTAAGTAAGATGACTCATCAGGTCAAGGATAAACCAAGCAAGGTTGCAGGCAGATTATCCCATCATGGTTTGATTAAGCTCTTGATTTATGAGCTATTGCAGAGAAGGAACAAGGATTGGGGCCACTTCTTATTTTGGAATGAGTTTCAGACTGATTTACAGCTAGAGGATAAAAATGGGTCTTCTTCAAGGAAGTATTCAACTCCCATAAGTGGAAAGAGAAAGAGGAGAGCTATCTCTCTAGTTGCAATTGATCAGTCCCCTCCATCTTCTAAGCCTAAAAA
>ML782541.1:490460-514696 GCA_009831015.1 Picea engelmannii | reverse complement strand
TTTCCACCTAGATCAATCATCCCATCTTAGGAAGAAATCGTCCCATTGCATCAATTTCCCTCATGAGATGGATAAATGTTTACCGAATTTGTATCCTAGTGAGCCACTTTCCTTGGTGAAGAAGTTGTCCTGCTTTGACAACCCAATAAAGTTGTATGTTTTATTGGAAGGTTCCCTTAATATTGTTGTCCATGATCCAATCCATTGTATCTTGCTGAGTGTAGTTAGGACTGAGTTGTATAGTGGTCGGATGCTCAACAACCTATGAAGTTTCCAATAAGGGTGGAAAATATGGTCGAAGCAACTCCACATTAAATATTGGGTGCAAGCCAAGGAGAGGGGGAGTAATGAATTCAAAATAATTCTCTCCCACAACCTTAGTGATGGTTTAATGCCCATATCATAGTGGTATGAGCCTTCTATGGGGGATTTTTAGGTTTTGTTTTTGCAAATGCAACCACACCTTATCACCAACCCAAAACTTGTGTGGAACTCGATGTTGTTCATGGCGTTGCTTGTACTTGGAATTGGATGTTTGTAGGATATCATGAACCTATTTTTAGATGTGTTGGATATATTCAACAAATATGGTTTCTCTATATGTCTCAATATGATCATGGGAGGACTCTTCCTATGAATATGTAATGGATAGAGCTACATCAATGGGGGCCAATGGCTGGAACCCCAAGCACACCTGTAAATGGTTATGGCCAATAGAGCTTTGGAGGGATCTATTGTTGCTAGTTTGAACATATGGAAGGGTCTCATCCCATGTGCATGGATGCTTGGAGTTGTACATCTGAAGGATATGCACAATCATCCTATTGACCACTTCTATTTTTCCATCTATTTGGGGGTGGAAGGTAGTCAATTTGGTTAGCTTTATGTCCATTAGATACCACATGTCACACTAGAAGGTACCGAGGAGAATACTATCCCTATCTTAAATAATGGTCCGTGGTAGCCCAAAATTAACCCAAATATGCTCAAATAAGAGCTTAGCAGTGGATTCGGTTGTGATAATCTTCTTACTTGGTTCCAAAATGGCCATCTTAAAGAATCAAATGACCACCAAAAAGACACAATCATTACCATGCTTGGTAGATGAAAACCTGACATGTAATCCATGGAGACTAACTCCTAGGGATTGTGTGGGGTAGGTAGAGAAGTGTACAACCACTACTTCTTAATTGTGGGTTTAGTAATGGTACAATAAATTCATGATATGATATACCTATTAATTTCTTGTCAGAGTTTTGTCTAGTATAAATAATCTAGATTAATTCTACTATCTTCTCCACCTCAAAGTGACCTACCATTAGACTGTAATGTACCTCCCAAATTAGCTTTGCATGCTCACTTGAAGGAACAAAAATATGGCCCAAATAGAACAAAAGTGCATCCTAGAGGTGAAAGATTGGAACTTGTATACCTATTCCCAATGTTTGATATGTAGCAGTGAAGTTAGGGTCACTATCATGCAATTGTGGCCACTTGGAGGTCTCGTTCCCATAGGAGTTAAGAAGTGTGGTTAGCACTGCAACTGGGGGTTGGCTAAGACAACCTTGAAAACGATTTTTGTTGCCCTTCTTGTACTTAATGTTAAGTGGAATTGTTGCAAGTACGTGGACCAATTCTAATGGTAGTTGTTCTCTAACTTTCCTTTTGTTTGCATGAATTGTAGAGGGTTGTGATCAGTGTGTATGATTGTTTCCTTTCCTATAATATAATGCTTCCATTGTTTGCATGCCTACACAATGGAGTAAATCTCCTTGTCATAGATGGGATACCTATGAAGAGTATTAGAGAGTGTCTCATTGTGATAGGACATTGGGTGTCCATGTTGAGTGAGTACTACACCAATATCATAGTCAAATTTATCTGTCTCAATCTCGAATGGATGTTGTAGGTTGGGCAGAGTGATGATTGGTGTCAAGTAGCGATGGCGTTTCATATCCTCAAATGATTTTTGTTGTGACTCAGACCAGAAAAAATTGGCTTTATCTCCACTCTTGGTCACTTGGATTAAGGGCCAAGCAATATGAGAGAACCCCAACATGAACCTATGATAGAATTTGGAAAATCCCAAGAAGCTGTGAAGATCTGTTAGAGTTGTCAGGGATAGAAAATCACAAATGAATTGGATATTGGTTGGGTCCACATACACTCCATGTTAATTCATTATGTATCCTAGATATCAACTTCTCTATATGTAAAATGAATATTTCTCTATATTGGAATATCTTGTGTTACTATAGACTGCTAAGGGTGTGTTGCAAACGTTCTTCCCAAGTTATGTTGAAGATGAATATGCCATCCAAATATAGGACCAAAAAGGAGTTTTTGAAGAGCCACAATATGTCATCCATCATCCTCATGAATGTTTTTAGAGAATTAGTCAAGACAAAAGACATGAAAAACCACTCAAAAAGGTCTTATTTAGACTTGAAGTTGGTCTTCCATACACCATTTTGTTCAATATATAATTGGTGGTAGACCGAATTTAGATCAATCTTACTAAATAACTTGTCACCCTTAAATTGATCAAGAATATCATAAGTTAGAGGGATCAGGTATTGGTTCTTAACATTGATTTTGTTTAGGGATTTTTAATCAATACAGAGTCACCATGTCTCGTCCTTCTTCTACACCAATATAATTGGGCTCCCACAAGGTGAGGAGCTTAGTCGAAAGTGTCTATTTTGGGTGAGCTCATGAATTTGATGTTTTATTTCCCTATTCTTCATAAGAGAGCATATGTATATTGGGCCATTAGGTAAATGATCAACAAGTATCAATTCAATTGAATTTTTGACCTAGCAATGCAGAGAAACCCTCGTAGGTGAAGTGAAAATATCTATGTATTCCTCTACAAGCTTGTCCACTTACTTCTACTATGTAGAGAGGCCCTGTGTTGAGGTCATGGAAGTCATGGTTACCTTCCACTCACCTTCTGACCAAACCATGAAGAGGACAAATTTTCTGGTTTAACAGATTACCTTTTTCCACTGCTTTTTCGAGATCAAGGAAATTGCAGTACTCAGGACTACCTCTGTTACCTTGTATAGTTGGATTCCCAAAGTAACAATGAAACTATACTTCCTGTAATAATAAAAAACATGAAGTTTCCACATATAGGGTTGTCCTAAAATAAAATCACAAACTTCAAGTAGGAAAACATCACACAATACCTCATCTTTGAAGGGCTTGATGTTGTAGGACATGCGGCATTGTTGATTGATGCAAAGTTATCATCCCTAGCTCAACCAATTGATGGTGTATGGTTTGGGGTGTGGTGTTGTCAGTAACTTCAATATCTTGATGAACTCGATCAAGATGATGTTCTTTTTTCTACCACTATCAACAATGAAATATAGTGGGGTCCCCTTCACCCATTTCTATGAATAAAGAGGTGCTCCCCTTCCTCATGCTCCACTGAATCTTTTGGTTGTATATTTGTAGTTTCAATGGTAGCACTGGGTTCTGCACCAATGATCCAATTTCCCTTATCCTACTCTAAAACAATCTGAGCCATAATATGATTCTTATTATTTCATCTCAACCAACAATGATTGTTTCAAGCAACATTCATTAGTGTTGTGCCAAGGGATTTTGTTGAACTCACACCACTTTCAAGTGTCCTTCAAAGACTTCTCATTACCATTATTTTCCTATGGATTGGAATAGTTATCTTGAGGTTCTCTCTCCTTGCTATGTACTTTTTTATATGAGTTAGGGCCACCTTTAGCATTCTTTTTTTGTGGTGGATTTGCAGACCCAAACTCCCACTTACTTATTTTCTTAAATTTCTTCTCAATTTTGACAGCATATCGATAAGTGACTCCTAGTGAGGACATGTCCAAGAAATCCATATATGTTTGGATGTACCTATGTAAGCCACTATGATACTTAAAAATTATGTTCCACTTGGAGTCCTTGATACCCAACTTTGAGCATAAGTTATGGAATATATTGGTGTAATCCTTGACTTTCTGGTCTCTCTCCTAATGTAGAGTTGTCCATCTCATGCATTGGTCATCATATTTTCCAACAAGGTATAATTCCTCCTTGAGGCCATAAAAAAAGGATGTCCAAGTGGGTTCTATCCTAATTTTTGTAGACTCATCACTATGATGTTTATCCAAGTAAATTTCCCACCAATATTTGACATGGGGAAGGGATTTAAGAAGCATGAAGGTGATATTTTCGATATTGGAAATTTTTTTAATAGAGTAATAATCTTCTAACATATTTAACCATTTCTCCAAAGAATATGGATCTATCTGACCTTTAAATAAAGGAATATCAAAGTTAACTTGTACCTTGAAGGGTTTCACACCTCTCAAATGGCTGCTTGTTGAAGGTACCTCAGTCATTGTTGGTAGTTGTCAAATGATCTAGGTGAAATTGTCCATCATTTCATTCTTTTGTCATGTGAGGGATTCCTCGAACAACAACTTGAAAGGATATCCTACTCTATCATCTCTCTTTTCTTCCACCATGAGAGGCCACTTGGTCCTGCAAGAGTGGTATTCCCCAAGTGAAATTAGTTCGAGACCCAACTATCTATACCTTGACTTCATTAGGGATATGCGTCGAGGAACAAAAAAATCAGTTTACTTTAATACCATTGATATAGATTGTATAGAGAACAAAATGAAATGAAAGGATATGTGTTGGATCATGTTGTCATTGATGCCAATGGTTTGATTGATTGATGTCATTTATTGATTCCAAGTGATTGATTGATGCCAAAGGATTGATTGATTGATGATTGATGACAAATGTAATATGTATTGTCCTTGATGAGAATGGATAGATGTCAAGTAGAATCATTATCATTGATATGATGCATATGATGAAGATGGATCAATGAGTTGTCATTGATACATGATGCATAGATGAATATGGATCGATGTTGTTTCCTTGATGAAGTTGGATTGATGTTATTGTCTTATCATGGTTGATAAGATGCACAAATGGATGAACTCCAAAGTGGTCCCCTTATGGTGAAATCCCTCACGGGAAGACGCTTTACGATTGAGTTATCCTTGAAGTATGGTTGGATAACCCATGCTTAATTGTGGAATAATGAGATGAAGATAAATTAAATTGTAAGTGAAACTATCCTATATGGATAGTGTTTGTCATGTCATTTCTGTTGGTATTTGGAATGTCACATTACTCCTCATGGTTTGAGAGTTATGGCCTTACGAAGTTGGAGGACCCTCGTATGTTGACTTGAAGCCCCAAATGGTCAAAGAAATCAAAGTGACTTAAAAGAAGAAATCATTATTTAAATGATAAAGTAAAGTGACAAAGTCAAGGAGGATTATTTAAATAATAAAGAGAAATGACAAAATCAAGAAAGATTATTTAAATAATAAAGTGAGGTGACAAAATCAAGAAGGAATATTTAAATGATAAAGTAATGGAGAACTTTCTATTGGAAAGTGGTTAACCCTAATATGAGGAAATTAGGTTAAGTGACCTAGAAGTGGGTTGAGTGACCCAGAAGATGAAGAGTATAAATAGGAGGCAAGGGTCTCTTGTTAAAATTACATTTTGGGAGCATCTCTTGTATATATTTTGTGTGTATCTCTTGACCTTGATTGAAGATATATTCTGAGAGAGAGTGTGTGAGGAGGATCTCATGGATGCATCAAATTTTCGGCAATGTCTAAGATCATGAAGGAAAATTTCTCTGAGGTTCAGAAACCCTAGTTTCTGAGGTATACGCAGGTTGTAATGGGCCAAGGCACGTACACATGGGTTGTATGAAGATAGGGCGTGTACAGTGGATGAAGTGATGGAGATTGGTGTGTGAGTTGATGATAGGCTCCTGAAGACTGAGGCAGGTTCCAGATCTACAATATATGGGGTCAGGTCTGCCACAGAGATTCTGGTATGGTTTTATTATTGTCTTGATGGATACTCTTGTTTTTTGTATGGTGAATGCTTAAGGCATTCTTGGTATGGTTGTTGTGATGTTGTTTATGATGGTTGATGGAGTGAGAAACATTCTCATGATTCGATACTGATATGATGGCTATAGTATATTTGTTGTTTACACATGTTTGAGTAGCATTCATATTGTATGGTTGAGAAGTATGAGTAGGATATTGGAGAGCTTGGATGTGTTGTGACTAGTTGTGGGTCAGTTTGGACAGTGGAAGACAGAAAAAAATGTGATTGCAAGTTGCAGTGGATCTGAGTATGTGAAGTAAAGAAAAACCCTAGTTGCTCAGAAGTATACATAGGTTGTAGTATATATTGACCACGTACATACGCGGTTGTACTACTGGTAGGGTGCGTACACACACATGATGCACTACCGATAGGTCACATACCTATGACAGATTGATATATGTTGAGGATTGTTGCCTCATCTCAGTTGGTGCTGAGGGTGTAAACAGAGTCTTGAATTATGGAGATAGTGCTCTTGTATAGTTGTACTCTATTCAGTTGTTGCTGAAAACCCCCAAGGATTGTAGTCTGTAATAAAAGGAAAATTGTACATACATCTTGTGTTCTTTGTGTTCCTTGAAGTGATCACTTGTTGATGATATATTGTTGATATATGTTGTTGATATGTGGTCACACTTAACTGGTTATAAATGACAACAATGAGTAATGAGTTAATGGTGATGACTAACTAATGAGTTTTGTGTAAGAGGGAAGTTTTGGGAAAAAGATCCCTACACTGTTCACCCCCCCCTCCCCCCCTCTCAGTGTAGTCGGTGTGTCCAACAATATGAATGGAAACAAAAAAACATAAATATTGTAGGAAACATAGTAATACAATGAAACCCAAATTATGTTAATGAATGAAATAGGAAAAGACTGTAAAATGAAAAGCAATACAAACTAGCTACAATGGTGGTATCTTATCTTTGAAGAGAGAGGTGTCGACTATGCTCATTCACTATAAGGCATTACAAGAGGCCAAAAATGGCCTTTTAACAGAAAGTGCTAAACTAGAGGAGGAAAAAACCATAAATATCCAAAACCCTAACTCTAGGAGATGAAGCACCAAAAGGATTGTGGGCCCTGAGGTGGCTAGTTGATACATTAACTTCCCCAGGGCACAACTTTTACATACAATTTCTATTTGGGATGCCTTTGATAAGTACCATGCCCATTACATGGGAAATGGATATCCAAAATCATGCATTTCCATAACATATATTCTTGAGGGTAGCCTTTCCCACCTTGGGAAAGGCCACTTGACCTTATCATAAGTGTTTTCAAAACAAGTTTTAATAAAAATGGCATTAGGGTTGTGTTGGCAGAAATAATATAATTGTTATTTTTATAAAATGACCTACGTAAGCTACCTACACAGGGTCTATGAAATTTTATTACTCTTCATGAGTAGTTTCCAAAACGACAGTTGTAAATTGTCGCTTCTCCTTTCAAACTTTGTTTTCATGACTGCAAGCATGAAAACTTGCGACTGGGATTACCATCATGTTTTTTAAAATTTCATTAAAGGCAAATTGCTCACATGGTTATTACAAAATTGTGATTTCTTTCTATGAAGTAGTTGCTCTACTAGTTTGTGATCCTTTCAACTCTAAGCATGCCTAAGAGATTGATAGTTTTAACGAACAAAAGACCCCCACCATTTGATTTTTTGTATAGTTTTTGGTTTGATCTTTGATCACATTTCTTTCACAAAACTTTTGATTATTCGATTTTTTGACTTACCCAACTTTGTAATCAAACCATGATGCGTGCACCTATGTCTGTTTTAAGTGCTTTGGTCCTATCTCGTACTCAATACCAAGGTGGCATACGATGTACAAAATTCCATTACTTCTTAGGATGGTCTCGGGTTTCACAAACCTCTTCTCATGCGTTTTAATTAAACACCCTTCCCATCGTATGAGTCCTTACAACGTTTATTGTTAGGCTTGGGGTTATGGCTCTGTTCATTTTTTCAAACCCTACCTATATGTTGTGCTTTGATTACCCTCCTGTCCAGTATGGCCCCTGTCATAAGGATTGAACCAAATGGTATCCAAACTCTGCTCTCATATGACTATGCTAGGGAGGATTTGGAAAGAAATGGTTGGCATGTTTTCATCAAGAAGTTTCAGGGTTTTAATCTTTAGGTTTCCCAAGAATTTTCCTTATCCTTTGATGGTTGAAGGAAAAAAGTTGGTGATGTGAAATTGGAGGTAACCGAGGGGTTCTTGAGTCAAGCCACGAGATTTCCAACGATTGGTCATAAATGGTTTAAAAACGTGAAAGTGGAGGAAGTCCCTTGGACCCTACTGTTTACATCGCGAAAAATAACCAGTTGTGATAGAGGTATGCCAATTTCATTCCTAAAATCTCGGTGGCATGATTTAATCATTGTGGTGAAACAATTTTTTACATGTGAGGGATGGTTCGGACTTGTATTTCTATATCATTTACGCCTTCTTATGACTTTTATGGGTTTGCCTTTGAATATGCCATATTAACTACTCAGAAGTCTATATAAAATGGGGAAACGATTTAAGAAACAGAGGTCAGACTCAAGTATTTTTCATCACGGCCTGATTAAAATCATCCTCATACATCAGTTAGAGTCGCAAAATGACTGTTGGGATTCGTTTATTACACGAAATGGTTTTGGTAACCTTGAATTGGGAGAAGTAGATAAACTCGTCGTAGAGGAAACCCGTGTCCACCCAACGACATCTCTTCCACCTCCCCGGACTTGTGCCTCTTCCCCTAATAGTGAATCCTTGATCTATCCTAAGGTCATTCAATAGGCTATTCAATCGGTTACACATCCAAAGGACTGTGTTAAAATTGTAAGGAAACCTACAGGGAAGAAGTTTAAAAGTAATGTTGATGTCAATTTCAAAAACAAAAGAGCTGGCAGGCTAATTTCTCGAAGTCTTCGAAATAAGACAAGCTCTCGTGCAGATGAAATTAGCATGATTAGGTTAAAGAAAGCTCAGACTCTGAAATTGAAAAATTCCTTGTAGAAGAAGACCCTGTGTCATTCGGGCCACACCCTAACCGACCCTATAACTTTGTCTATAATTTGCCTCCTTGTTTGAAAGACAACCCAGAGTTTCCTGGTGTCCAGCTATGGAACCAATATACTATCTGTATGGAGGGTTCTCTGATCCATAATCTTGTTCATTCTGATGCAAATGCCTCATAGTCACAGTGCAATGTCTGTCTATCATGGATCAATAGATACTATACTGATGTCCCGTTTCTACAGTCACGGGTTAAGTTTTTAAAAGACCAGGTTGATGTTTTAACAAACGAAAACAACAGGCTTGAATCTATCATCCAAGGGAAGGAAAAGTGTTTCAAAACCACAGGTCATGTGATTTTTAAAAACATAGAGGCAGCGACAGCCATCATTAACTCCAAAGTTTCATGATACGATTTGATTTTATGATTAGAGGTATGATTTTTTTTTAATAGAATGATTGTTGTCATTCTTTAGTTAGATTATTTGGTTTGTTTAATAAACTATTTTTATTATTAAATCATCCTGTTTTATTTATTGAATAAAATGAGATTTCATTTACTATTATAACTAGCTACAGAATCGCAAGATTCTGTAGCCAGTTATTAAAATATGAATTGTCTAGATTAATGACAGAAAATATATCTGAGATCTTTCTATTTTCTTTTGCTTTCAGGATAATTCAAGATCCCATGATTTAAAAGATGATATGAGGCACTTTTAAGATCTCCCAGTCATATCTATTATGTATTTTGAATAAACAGAAATAGACTGTTGTTATTTTTTGGATATTTAGTAAGATTAGGGAGGTTGCATCCCCCTTTATTTTTTGAAACAAATCTGATCTCATGAACAGGAAACGGTTATGTTTCCTGAGACCTATATAAACCTATCATTTTGTAAACATTGCATCATCTCAGCCTGGGGAAAGAGTATGTGCGTTTGATCACAGACTTGAATGGAACAGAATGCACGTTACATCTTTAGCTTTTGTGTATGATGTTTTGATTCAAGTTATGTTTATTTCGATTTGATAATAGATGGTGATTGCTTTCATCGTCATGATTTATTGAAAGTTGATATGATTCATTTCTATATGTTGTCCATATCTTATGTTTCAGATACAATACAAAGTGATCATCTATCCAATTTAAATTAGGAGATTTATCTCTAATTTCTGTTGAATGTTTACATGCAAGTTTTTACAAGAAGATTTATCTCATCGTAATTAATTGCAAATCATACAATCACTGTGATTGTATCCATTTTATGTTCTGTTATCATAAATCAATCTTCATCATATTCGTTTCTCATTTGTTTAGAGAAATCTTAAGATCTGTTGCAGGTTTACTTCCCGGATAAGGTGGCTGGATATTCTCTATTGAACAAGACATTGGATGCATTAATAGGTTAGTTCGTTATTTTATTTCGTTTGCTTGTTTATTTTAGAAGTTTTATATATATAGCATGATTTCCATTTTCTATATCTTTCAGTTTAACTAAGTAATTTAATATTTGATTTCATGAATGTGCACATGCAAGAAAACAAATAAAAAATAAATAGTATTTTCGCTCTTTTTTACTATTGTTGAAAGAACCAATTTACATTCGATTTTTATGAGTTTAGATTAAAGCTCGTGATTTGTATATATTGTACATATATGATATAATAGAACTATTAGACAAATATTATTTTGATTAATTACACACACACACACACACACACACACACATATATATATAGATGTACATATAGATTTTAGTGATTGTTATTTAGTAAGTTATTGTATTTCCTTTAGTTGTTTTCTCGCTTCCCTTAAGACTTTAGATTGGCCAACGGAGCCATTAAACCCATCAGGGTGGGTCAATCCAAATGTCTTGGGTTAATTAGACAACCCCGGACCGGACTCACTCTTCCAGTTGACGAGCGGTCAAGTTCACCCGTCAACAAATGGCGCTAGAAGGAGGGCCTAAATACTATTAATGGCATGAGGAGGCCACAAGAATCCTCCCCCACCTACCCACTCACCTATAGTAACAAGAAGTCGCTCAGACGACAGCATTGTCCCTCAAAAAGCAAACACATCAAACGAAAATCCATGGATCACCATTGAACCAGTAACTTCAAACCCCCGAGGGGCCGACGTACAAGAAATTGTTCGTCAATCCCTCATAAGAATGCATAGTGCCTTGGCTCGTATCAGACAACCAGGTCGGCCTTTGAACCAACCATTAGACTTCTCTAATATCATGAAGAAACTTGAAGGTACTGATCTTACCTTAAACCCTACAGATCCAGATCATATCCTCACTCCTGCAGCAGGAGGGTCTGGTATTCCACCATCACCACCCCCTTCATCTCCTTCTTCTTCTGGAGAAGAATCATCAGACGAAGGCAGTTCCTCATCTCAGCCTTCGACACCACCCACACCTATGGCCAATCTGAACAATCCCACCAGACCTTGGCTCGACCAAGATGAAGTGGCCATACCTGCGCCCCAAAATCCTTTGCCTAAACATCCGGAGAAATGGCTCCCTCAATTTGACCCAGATTCCAAGAAAATTGCTGAAGATCATATCAAAAAATTTATGCTAGCCATTAGGCTCCGTAGTGTTGAGAAAAAAGACATAGTGTGAATATTGTTTCCCTACACCTTTGAAGGTAATGCCTCTACCTGGTACTTTGCCCAATAGCCCCACACCATCGTGTCATGGGATAAATTCTAGTCCTATTTCCTTGAGAAATTTGGAGACGACAAGTCTCCTGAAGTTATAGTCATGGAACTCTCTAGTTTAAAGATGAACCCCAAAGAAAACATAAAAGACTTTAATCAAAGGTTCCTGACATTAAAAAACCGAATCCCCACGGATTCAATGCCTACCGAAAATCTTATCGTCGCATACTACACAAAATCCTTACATCAAAACATAGCCATTTGGGTAAAAAGGTCCAAGAAATCCACATTGTTAAAAGCCTTCGAAGAGGCGAGTCAAATCGAGAAAGATATTCTCAGCCTAAAAGACAATACCTTTAATGAGGCAGAGACTATTTCATCCTCCAAGAAGAAGATCGAAATTCTTCCTAGACCCCCCCAAAACAAAACTCAACCAGATAGTTTAGATCTAGAAAACTTACAGAAGGTCGTTGAGAAGTTGTCTAATCAAGTTATAGATTTGAAAAGTTCGGTTGAAGAAGATTCTTCAAGAAAAGGGCCTTACAAACCCCCTTTTAGGAAGCCTTTTCCCACAAACCGGCCTAACCCAAATTCTGAAGGCCTAAATCTAGAAAGCTTACAATTTTCTATTCAAACGATTCTAGAAGCACATGATAACTTGATTCCTTCCGATATTCCTGAAGAAGTAGTTGAACAAGAGATAGTAGAAGAGGACGAATCCTCCCCAAACATTTTCGGATAGCATTTTTCAAGCTAATTTTGAAATAGTGCATCCTTACAATACCAGGAGCAAGACAACAAATAAGTCTTCTTCTGAAATGGTAACTAATGCACCTCCAAAATAGTCTAAATCAATTGAAACTAAATAGAATTCAACAGCCCCAAGTTTAGAGCATGATTTGATTGAGGATCTAAAAAAACTTAGGGCTAACATTTCTATTTACGAATTATTAAAATTCCCTTTTCTTCTGCAAAAGATGCTGTAGAATATTGTGGAAAATAGCAAAAACAACAATCCGAACAGCAACAAGGTTGCTGAAAAAAACCCCAAAACACTTCAAAAGGTCTCCTCTAAAACGACGCCAGAGCCTTCTGATAAAAGAGAACTTGCTGTAAAAAGTGTAACAAATGTAGATAAACTAGTTTCAGGGGCTGCGATTAAAAAACAACAAACCTCGGTTGTTAATACTCGCATAAATGTCCCTCCCTTTTTGTTGACTTTTGAAATTTTCAATAGGAATGTACATAACTGTATGGTAGATTCAGGTGCATCATCAAATGTAATACCTTGGTCTGTATGTCAAAACATTAATGCCGAAGTTCAACCGTCCAACCTGAAAATTATTCAGCTTGATCGAACTAGTGTTAAAGTAATAGGTGAATTAAAAAATGTGCTTATCAGATTATCATCTAATCCCAAAGTCCATCAAGTCATTGATATCATTGTCATAGATATCCCAAAAGTATATGGTTTGTTCTTAAGTAGAGATTGGTCTGAACAACTACATGGATATTTTGCAACGGATTGGTCTCACTTGTGGCTACCCGAGAACGGAAAGCCTAACAAAATCAAGGTAAATCATGAGCATTATCTTAAGTTCACGATAACCGATTTAAATGATCCTAATGAAACATTCACTGCTTCCACAAATTCACCTGAAATACAGGGGATGGACACTTTTTTCAGCAATTTCATGGCTGAAACCTCTACCATTACTGACCCGGAACAACAATCCAAAATTATGACATGCACGCAGTCGACAGCCTTCTCTCAGTGGCCACATGCACCCGACGAAAATCAAATATGGTCTCTTTACTTCGATGGGTCAAAATCTAAGGAAGGAGCTAGTGCAGGGTGTGTGCTCATTGATCCAGCAGGTAACAAAACTTTGATTTCTTGCCGGTTAGAATTTGAATGCACAAACAACAAGGCCGAATATGAGGCACTCCTGCAAGGCCTCATAAAAGCACTAGATTTGAACATTCAGAATTTGATTGTCTTTGGTCACTCAGAAATCGTGGTTAGACAGGTAAAAAATTATATCCACTGTTTATCTCCGCACCTGAAAAGCTATCAGACTGAGGTATGGAATTTGATGAACAATTTTTCTGCGTTTAACATAAATTCTATTCCTAGATTGAATAATTTTGAGGTTGATTTGTTAGCTAACGTCGCCTCAAAAATTTCCTGCAGAAGGCCTATCTCCGAATTTGTTTTCTGTCGAATTATTGTTAAGACCATTTGTCCCGGACAACATCACAAATTGGAGGGTCTTCGACGACGACCAACAGATCATCAGTTTTATGCACATGGAAGAGACTTTCCAGTGTGCAGTGATCGACGAAGGTACTCACTATGAAAACCTTTGCGATTTTATGGTAATACCAGATCCAAGATCCCCAGAGTCTGCATCGGACATGGTAAAATCTATCCCAAAATCTGTGGTTAGATTAGAAAAAATTTATGATCTTCATGATAAGTTCAGAAAATCAGTGAATTGTAAAACAAATAGTTCTTCCTTGACATATGAAAAAGTAAATTTGGGAACTAAAGACAACCCACAGTGCATCAATTTGGGGTTGGGATGTTCTGAGCAAGAAAAGGTATCATTTATTAAGTTGTTTAAGGAATTCAAAGATGTCTTTGCCTGGACATATGACAACCTAAAAACCTTTGATCCTAACATCATACAACGCATTATTCCCATGAAACCCCAGACCCAACCTTTTCAATAGAATTTAAGAAAGATGCACCCAAAAATCGAACCAACAATCAAGAAAGAATTAAACAAACTCCTGAATGCTAAAATAATATTCCCAGTAATACATACATAGTGCGTCTCTAATCTTGTCCCTGTGAGGAAGAAGAGTGGTGAAATCTGACTGTGTGTCGATTTCTGAAATCTTAACGGAGCATATGATAAAGACAACTACCCTGTCCCTCCCATGGAGCAGATCCTTCAACAAGTATCTGGTTCTGAAATATTATCCTTGCTGGATGGTTTTTTAGGTTATAACTAAGTCCTTATGTCTCCCTCAGACCATCTCAAAACTACTTTCCGTAAGCCATGGGGCACCTACGCTTATAGGAATATGCCCTTCAGGCTCATAAATGCTGGTGCCACTTTTCAGAGAGCGATGGATATCACTGTCCATGGCTTAATCAATCAATTTGTAGTAGTTTACCCAGATGACGTCACTGTCTCCTCAAAAAACAAAGGAGATAATCTATCCCATCTAATATTTGTTCTGCAGCGATGTCATAAGTACGACATTATGTCGTAAGTACGACATTTCTTTAAATCCTAAAAAATCTATCTTCGCAGTAGAATAAGGTAAGCTCCTCAGATTCATTGTATCAAATGAAGGGATGATTATTGACCCTGAAAGGACCCAAGTCATTTTGAAACTGCCCCCTCCCTCGTAAAAAAATTCCATGCAATCTTTCTTACGACAGATAAACTTTGTTAGGATATTTGTCCCCAGCTTTTCAGAAATGGTCAGACCATTACAAAATTTAATAAAAAAGGATGTATAGTACCATTGGGGACCTTTAGAAAGTCAGGATTTTGACTCAATAAAAAAGGCTATAGTGGACGCTCCTTCCCTATTGAGCCCTGATTTTTCGCAAGACTTCACCCTCTACATGTTTTCCTTTGATTGGTCTTACGCTGTTGTACCAACCCAAAAGAATGTTGAAAACAACGAAGTCCCAATTGCCTTTATGAGCTCAGCCTTCAAGGGAGAAGAACTTAACTACCCAGCAGTAGATCAGCAGGTTTATGCCATTTTTAAAGCGGTAAAACACTTCCGGTCTTATCTACTGAAATCTAGGACGAAAATCATTGTCCCTTACCCTGCTGTCAGAAATTAGTTAGTGCAGAAAGAACTAGGTGAAAAAAGGGCAAACTGGGTCACATCCTTACAAGAATATGACATAGAAATCACCCCAGCACAAATTTTTAGAGGCCAAGGTTTATGTAAGTTGGTTGTTGATTCAGCTATAGGATAGCAAAATGAAACCGATATGATAATTCCAAATCAGCACCATCAAAATCAAATCTGTTGTGCACAAAACCTTACTAGTCCCTGGTACAACAACATCAAATTTTGTCTTATGCACGGATCCGCTCCCCGTCACCTTGATCCCTCAAAAAGGAGAGCACTAAGATTAAAATCCACTTCTTTTCAGTTGATTAACGGTATTTTGTTTCACCAAAATTTCGATGGAATACTTATGCGTTGTCTTGAAAAAGATGAAGCAGAAAAAGTCGTATTGGAATTACATGCAGGGGAAGCTGGTGGGCATTTTGGTGGAGACACCACCGCCCACAAAGTATTAAGAGAAGGTTATTACTGGCCTACCCTTTTCAAAGACGCTCATGCCTTATGTCACAAGTGTGTAATCTGTCAAAAGGCATCTAGACGAATACAGAAACCAACATTCCCACTGCAACCAATTTCGGTAGACTCCCCTTTTTAGCAGTGGGGCCTGGATATTATAGGTCCAATCAATCCGACATCCTCACAGCAACATAAATACATCATAACATCCACAGATTATTTCACCAGATGGTCCTAGGCTACCCCATTAAAATTTGTAAACACCAGTCAGGTAATATCCTTCCTGAATTCAAATCTTATCACTCGTTTCGGTATTCCTGAATGCCTAGTATTTGACAATGCTTCCTATTTTTCATCTCTTGAAATGAGTGATTTCGCTCTAGAAAAAGGAATAAAATTAAAGTACTCTGCCAGCTATTACCCCCAAGGCAATGGTTTGGCGGAATCAACTAATAAAAACCTGATCAAAATCATCAAGAGAACGGTCTCCGAAAACCATAAAAACTGGCATAACACACTATTGAATGAAATCTGGGCTAATAGGGTAACTCCTAAAACAATTGTTGGTAATTCCCCCTTTTTTTCTCGTTTATGGTAGGGAAGCGATTCTTCCACTGCATGTCCTTCTTCCATCCCTGCAGTTATCGCAGAAGGTACAAGAAGAAGATTGTCCTCCCTTGGAGAGTCGGATTAACGCTTTGCTAAAGTTAGAGGAAGTAAGGGCTCAAGAAAAACGAAAATTAGATCAACATCAACTCATTGTTAAAAACTGGTTTGATTCCAATTCTGCTTCTGACATAAATTTTGAGGTAGGCGACCTTGTCCTTAAGTGGGACAAAATTCATGAGGGAAAAGGAGAGCATACTAAGTTTCAAAACCTGTAAGTTAGGACCATTTTTAATTGCTGAGAAACTAGGTCCTAGTTCCTTTCGCCTGCAGAATTTAGAGGGATAGCCAGACACCTTCCCGGTGAATGGCCAAGCTCTAAAAAAATACTTTACCTAATGAGTCTCCCATACACCTTTTGTAAATATTTTCTGTTTTGTTTTCCTTGCTATTTTTTTTTCTTTTCTGGTTTGTTTTGTTTTCATTTCTACTTATTGGTCTTTCTTTTGAAACACACATGCCTGCACCTCGATCTAGCTCAAACAAAGAAAACAAACAACTTCCCCTCGAAAATAACTGTTGAAAGTTGTCAGAACATCAATTGTTGTATTTCTCTGAAATTGTAGCCTTGTTAAAGATGACTTTTTGTTTGAAAAGTGTTTTCTCGGTTTCAATCTGCAATTGAAAGTATTCACAACCATCTATAAAAATCTTCTTACGTTGTCCCTGTTCTTTAAGAGAGCAACTCAATGATGTCTCCTTGTTTTGGAAAGTTGGTTTTATTAATGAACTATTTTTGGATCTTGATGACGGACAACACAAAAAAATTTAAGGTCTGTGACATAAAGACTGGAATTTTCACCGTCACCCCTCTCTATTGAATATTTTAAAAACTATAATAAGAATAAACTCTCAGAGAGCTATGGGAAGTGTTTGTAAACCTGTCAGGACACTGAACAGGTCTACTGGCAGTGGGTAATTGCATGCATGACGCCAAGATAACTTCACCGGGGTACTAAACAGGCCCGCTGGCAGTGAAGCAATGTCAGGTAAAAGAAAATTCTCAGATATGGATTTCATTTTGGCCTTAAACGTCCTTCGTTCTGATCTGAAATTTCTTGACAGGATACGAACGTAAGAGCGGGTTAATTGACATCCCTGTCGAGGCTATGGAAGCCTACTGGCAGCAGCGGCCCTATCAACAATATTGGAGATTTTAACTTAACATCGTGGCTTTCTGTTGCCAAGTTTGTCACCAGTTTTCTTTTCTTTAAAAATAAAAGTTATCTGAAACTGGATTGCATTATGATTATTTGAGATGTTCAAATGGCTTTTCAGTTGTTCTTCAATTTGAAGTTTTTCAGATTTTTCTAACCTGAACTCGTTCATGTAACAGAGATAACTACTTCTCCCAGCATGTCGCCATTGTTGGCAGCAATAATATAATTTTTATTTTTATAAAATGACCTACGTAAGCTGCCTACACAAGGTCTATGAAATTTTATTACTCTTCATGAGCAGTTTCCGAAACGATAGTTGTAAATCGTCGCTTCTCCTTTCAAACTTTGTTTTCATGACTGCAAGCATGAAAACTTGCAACTGGGATTACCATCATGTTTTTTAAAATTTCATTAAAGGCAAATTGCTCACATGGTTATTACAGAATTGTGATTTCTTGCTATGAAGATGTTGCTCTACTTGTTTGTGATCCTTTCAACTCTAAGCATGACTAAGAGATTGATAGTTTTAACGAACAAAAGACCCCCACCATTTGATTTTTTGTATAGTTTTTGGTTTGATCTTTGATCACATTTCTTTCACAAAAATTTTGATTATTCGATTTTTTGAATTAACCAACTTTGTAATCAAACCATGATGTGCGCACCTATGTCTGTTTTAAGTGATTTGGTCATAGCTCGTACTCAATACCAAGGTGGCATATGATGTTAAGATTTCCATTACTTCTTAGGATGGTCTCAGGTTTCGCAAACCTCTTCGCATGTGTTTTAATTGAACACCCTTCCCATCGTATGAGTACTTACAATGTTTATTGTTAGGCTCGGGGTTATGGCTCCATTTCATTTTTGCAAACCCTACCTGTATGTTGTGCTTTGATTACCCTCTCATCCAGTATGGCCCCTGTCGTAAGGATTGAACCAAATGGTATCCAAACTCTGCTCTCATACGACGATGCTAGGGAGGATTTGGAAAGAAATGGCTGGCATGTTTTCATCAAGAAGTTTCAGGGTTTTAATCTTCATGTTGCCCAAGAGTTTGCCTTATCCTTTGATGGTTGTAGGGAAAATTTTTGTGATGTGCAATTGGAGGTAATCGAGGGGTTCCTGAGTCAAGCCACAGGATTGCCAGCAGTTGGTCAGAAATGGTTTAAAAACGTGAAAGTGGAGGAAGTCCCTTGGACCCCGTTGTTTACATCACGAAAAATAACCAGTTGTGATAGAGGTATGCTGATTTCATTCCTAAAAGATCGGTGGCATGATTTACTCACTGTGGTGAAACAATTTGCTACATGTGAGGGATGGTTCAGACTTGTATTTCTATATCATTTACGCCTGCTTATGAGTTTTATGGGTTTCCCTTTGAATATGCCATATTACCTACTTAGAAGTCTATATAAAATGGGGAAAATATTTAAGAAACAGAGGTCGGAATCAAGTCTTTTTCTTCACAGCCTGATTAAAATCATCCTCATACATCAGTTAGAGTCGAAAAATGATTGTTGGGATTCGTTTTTACACGAAATGGTTTTGGTAACCCTGAATTGGGAGAAGTAGATAAACTCGTGTAGAGGAAACCCTTGTCCACCCGATGGCATCTCTTCCACCTCCCCAGACTTGTGCTTCTTCCCCTAACAATGAATCCTTGATCTATCCTAAGGTCATTCAATAGGCTAGTCAAATAGTTACACATCCAAAGGACTCTGTTAAAATTGTAAGGAAACCTATAGGGAAGAAGTTTAAAAGTAATGTTGATGTCAATTTCAAAAACAAAAGAGTTGGCAGGCTAATTTATCGAAGTCTTCGAAATAAGACAAGCTCTTTTGAAGATGTGATTAGCATGATTGAGGTTAATGAAAGATTAGACTCTGAAATTGAAAAATTCCTTGCAGAAGAAGACCCTGTGTCATTCAGGCCACACCCTAACTGACCCTATAACTTTGTCGATAATTTGCCTCCTTGTTTGAAAGACAACCCAGAGTTTCCTGGTGTCCAACTATGCAACCAATCTACTATCTGTATGGAGGGTTCTCTGATCCATAACCTTGTTCGTTCTGATGCAAACACCTCACAGTCACAGTGCGATGTCTGTCTATCATGGATCAACAGATACTATACTGATGTCTTGTTTCTACAGTCACGGGTTAAGTTTTTAAAAGACCAGGTTGATGTTTTAACAAACGAAAACAACAGGCTTGAATCTATCATCCAAGGGAAGGAAAATCGTTTGAAAACCACAGGTCATGTGATTTTTAAAAACGTAGAGGTAGCTACAGCCATCGTTAACTCCAAAGTTTCATGATACGATTTGATTTCATGATTAGAGGTATGATTTTTTTTTAATAGCATGATTGTTGTCATTCTTTAGTTAGATTATTTGGTTTGTTGAATAAACTATTTTTATTATTAAATCAACCTATTTTATTTATTGAATAAAATGAGATTTCATTTACTATTATAACTAGCTACAGAATCGCAAGATTTTGTATCCAGTTAACAAAATTCGAATTGTCTAAATTAATGACAGAAAATATATCTGAGATCTTCCTATTTTCTTTTTCTTTCAGGATAATTCAGGAGCCCATGATTTCAAAGATGATATGAGGCACTTTTAAGATCTCCCAGTCATATCTATTATGTATTTTGAATAAACAGAAATAGATTGTTGTTAGTTTTTGGATATTTAGTAAGATCAGGGAGGTTGCATCCCCCTTTATTTTTTGAAACAAATCTGATCTCATGAACTGGAAACAGTTATGTTTCCTGAGACCTATATAAACCTATCATTTTGTAGACATTGCATCATCTTGGCCTGGAGCAAGAATATGGGTGTTTGATCACAGACTTGAATGGAACAGAATGCACGTTACATCTTTAGCTTTTCTGTATGATGTTTTGATTCAAGTTATGTTTATTTCGATTTGATAATAGATGGTGATTTCTTTCGTCGTCATGATTTATTACAAGTTGATATGATTCATTTTTATATGTTGTCCATATCTTATTTTTTAGATACAATACACAGTGATCATCTATCCAATTTAAATTAGGAGATTTATCTCTAATTTCTGTTGAATGTTTACATGCAAGTTTTTACAAGAAGATTTATCTCATCGTAATTACTTGCAAATCATACAATCACTGTGAATGTATCCATTTTATGTTCTGTTATCATAACTCAATCTTCAGCATATTCATTTCGCATTTTTTCGGAGCAATCTTAAGATTCGTTGCAAGTTTACTTCCCAGATAAGGTGGATGGATATTCTCTATTGAACAAGACATTGGATGCATTAATAGGTTAGTCTGTTATTTTATTTTGTTTGCTTGTTTATTTTAAAAGTTTTATATATATAGCATGATTTCCATTTTCTATATCTTTCATTTTAACTAAGTAGTTTAATATTTGATTTCATGAATGTGCACATGCAAGAAAACAAATAAAAAACAAATAGTATTTTCGCTCTTTTTTACTGTTGTTGAAAGAACCAATTTATATTCGATTTTTATGAGTTTAGATTAAAACTCGTGATTTGTATATATTGTACATATATGATATAATAGAACTATTAGAAAAATATTATTTAGATTAATTAAACACACACACACACACACACACACACACACACACACACACACACACACACACACATATATATATGTACATATAGATTTTAGTGATTGTTATTTAGTAAGTTATTGTATTTCCTTTAGTTGTTTTTCCGCTTCCCTTAGGACTTTAGATTGGCCAATGGAGCCATTAAACTCGTCAGGGTGAGTCAATCCAAACAGCTTGGGTTAATTAGACAACCCCAGACCGGACTCACTCTTCCAGTTGACGAGCAGTCAATTTCGCCCATCAACAAATGGCGCTAGAAGGAGAGCCTGAATACTATTAATGGCACAAGGAGGTCACGAGACTCCTCCCCCACCTACCCGCTCACCTATAGTAACAAGAAGTTGCTCAGATGACAACATTGTCTCTCAAACAAAAAACACATCAAATGGCAATCCATCGATCACTGTTGAACCAGTAACTCCAAACTCCCCAAGGGCTGATGTACAAGAAATATCTTGATCCAATATCTTATGAACCCTTTTTCTCTGTCCTTGTAGAATTTGGATGAGGAAAATTAAAAATTAGATGATTATTTTCTTCTAAATTCATTTGGGTCTCAACTCCAACTTAGCCTTGAGGGAATGATATGAAAACTTATCCCCACAATTCATTCTAACTAGTAGTATGCATTCATTGTCCTCTTATGTGTTAATCATACTAAAATCCCCACACACCAACCATTGGCATTTGGGAGTTTATGGACCCACAATTTCTAGAAAAATCCCTACCTTTTTGCATCCTTAGATACATAAATGTTTTCAGCCCTATGATTTGGCCATCAAAATTAAATAATAATCATACCAATCTCTTAGATCACTTAGTCTCATAACCTAGGAATAAAGAGGCAAGTTTGGGCTAGAACAAAGTTGTAACACCACCCTTGCCTTCATGTTGGTATTTCAAAAAAACAACAACATGGAACCAAATAAAATTTTTAATGTACATAGGGAGGATAATATGGGTTACCTAAGGAGGTACCCAAGGGGATAATGAATATAATGTGCCCATAATCATAGAATAGGCCCACTTGGTAGTTGACGGGTAAGAAATAGGATCACTATATAGTTAAGAGGAAATAATACAATAATAATGGGTAGTTGGAATAGACCCCTAGGAATACTCATGAGAAAGTATAAATACACATGGGTATCATTGTATGGAGACATGTTAGATGTTTATTGTTGTAGCAAGTATGGCTTGTGGAGTGATTCCTTCCATAAGGTGTATTTGAAGATGTTACCTGACCTTAAGGGTCCTTCTTTATATTATTGTGTTGTTTATGGTGGGAATGCATTTGATATTTCTAGAGTTTAAGGGTTTATTCTAAATTTAAGGGATATATTCTCTTTATATCTCTCAAGGTTCAGTACAAGTGGTATCAAAGCTCTTTCTTGGGCAAAAAAAAAACAAAATTTATATAATATATATATATATATATATATATATTCTCTTGAAAAAAAAAAATCATTCGAATTGGGGTTTGGGAAGTGGATTTATCATTGATTCAGAATCCACTATTTTAGGGATTTGTATGTGACAACTACATGGACTACAAAGCATAAATATTTTGACAAGGTGCTTAGATTGTTGCTAGATCAACAACATTGGAAAGAGGATTTTTTAGGCTTGTATTTTTTAGGAGGTACCCAAGGGGATAATGAATATAATGTGCCCATAATCACAAAATAGGCCCAATTGGTAGTTGATGGGTAAGAAATAGGCTCACTACATAGTTAAGAGGAAATAATACAATAATAATGGGTAGCTAGCATAGACCCCTAGGAATACCCATGAGAAAGTATAAATACACATGAGTATAATTGTATGGAGATATGTTAGATGTTGATTGTTGTAGCAAGTATGGTCTGTGGAGTGATTCCTTCCCTAAGGTGTATTTGAAGGTGTTACCTAACCTTAAGGATCCTTCTTTATATTCTTGTGTTGTTTATGGTGGGAATGCATTTGATATTTCTGGAGTTTAAGGGTTTATTCTAAATTTAAGGGATATATTCTCTCTCTATCTCTCAAGGTTCAGTACAAGTGGTATCAAAGATCTTTCTTGGGTAAAAATAAGATTTTTCTTCTTCTTATTTTGCAGGTTTTCAAAGAAATCAAAGAGGGCCACGACACTTAGATAAATTCCTATAGATTTTGGTGCATAATTTGAAGAAATCATATATATATATATATATATATATATATATATATATATATTCAAAATTGGGGTTTGGGAAGTAGATTTATCATTGATTCAAAATCAACTATTTTAGGGATTTTTTCGTGACAACTACATGGACTACAAAGCATATATCTTTTCACAAGGTGCTTAGATTGTTGCTAGATCAACACCATTGGAAAGAGGATTTTTGAGGCTTTGATTTGACATATTATATGTTATTCTTTAGATTAATATCAAGTGCACTACAATCCTTGCAAATTTCTATTGTCAAACCCTATTGGATGTCAAGAATGGAAATGTGGGGGAACATGCCATGGGGGGGATGAATTTTGGTGGAAAAAGTTCTCTGGAATCTGTCTATAGTATGCCAAGAGGTGAAAATGATAATCACTAAATCTAAGGAAACCTATATTATTGAAACCACATACCCTTTCATCAATGAAGAATATAACCGAAAAATATATGCTTGGTATGATTTAGAGGATGGTCGGGGTGATTGGTACATGGATAGTTTTAATTTATTTATGACAACTACTTTCATATTCTATTCGATGAGTCTAATCCGCCTATGTATAGAACATTATGGAGGGAAATT
>ML782541.1:475575-490410 GCA_009831015.1 Picea engelmannii | reverse complement strand
ATCATTAACTCCAAAGTTTCATGATACGATTTGATTTTATGATTAGAGGTATGATTTTTTTTTAATAGAATGATTGTTGTCATTCTTTAGTTAGATTATTTGGTTTGTTTAATAAACTATTTTTATTATTAAATCATCCTGTTGTATTTATTGAATAAAATGAGATTTCATTTACTATTATAACTAGCTACAGAATCGCAAGATTCTGTAGCCAGTTAAGAAAATATGAATTGTCTAAATTAATGACAGAAAATATATCTGAGATATTTCTATTTTCTTTTGCTTTCAGGATAATTCAAGAGCCCATGATTTCAAAGATGATATGAGGCACTTTTAAGATCTCCCAGTCATATCTATTATGTATTTTGAATAAACAGAAATAGACTGTTGTTAGTTTTTGGATATTAGTAATATTAGGGAGGTTGCATCCCCCTTTATTTTTTGAAACAAATCTGATCTCATGAAAAGGAAACAATTATGTTTCCTGAGACCTATATAAACCTATCATTTTGTAAACATTGCATCATCTCAGCCTGGGGAAAGAGTATGGGCGTTTGATCACAGACTTGAATGGAACAGAATGCACATTACATCTTTAGCTTTTGTGTATGATGTTTTGATTCAAGTTATGTTTATTTCGATTTGATAATAGATGGTGATTGCTTTCGTCGTCATGATTTATTGAAAGTTGATATGATTCATTTCTATATGTTGTCCATATATTATGTTTCAGATACAATACACAATGATCATCTATCCAATTTAAATTAGGAGATTTATCTCTAATTTCTGTTGAATGTTTACATGCAAGTTTTTACAAGAAGATTTATCTCATCGTAATTAATTGAAAATCTTACAATCACTGTGACTGTATCCATTTTATGTCCTGTTATCATAAATCAATCTTCATCATATTCGTTTCTCATTTGTTTAGAGAAATCTTAAGATCCGTTGCAGGTTTACTTCCCGGATAAGGTGGTTGGATATTCTCTATTGAACAAGACATTGGATGCATTAATAGGTTAGTCTGTTATTTTATTTCGTTTGCTTGTTTATTTTAGAAGTTTTATATATATAGCATGATTTCCATTTTCTATATCTTTCAGTTTAAGTAAGTAGTTTAATATTTGATTTCATGAATGTGCACATGCAAGAAAACAAATAAAAAATAAATAGTATTTTCGCTCTTTTTTACTATTGTTGAAAGAACCAATTTACATTCGATTTTTATGAGTTTAGATTAAAACTCGTGATTTGTATATATTGTACATATATGATATAATAGAACTATTAGATAAATATTATTTATATTAATTACATATATATATATATATATATATATTTAGATGTACATATAGATTTTAGTGATTGTTATTTAGTAAGTTATTGTATTTCCTTTAGTTGTTTTTTCGCTTCCCTTAAGACTTTAGATTGGCCAACGGAGCCATTAAACCCATCAGGGTGGGTCAATCCAAATGGCTTGGGTTAATTAGACAACCCCGGACTGGACTCACTCTTCTAGTTGACGAGCGGTCAAATTCACCCGTCAACAAATGGCGCTAGAAGGAGGGCCTAAATACTATTAATGGCATGAGGAGGCCACAAGACTCCTCCCCCACCTACCCACTCACCTATAGTAACAAGAAGTCGCTCAGACGATAGCATTGTCCCTCAAAAATAAAACAAATCAAATGAAAATCCATGGATCAACATTGAACTAGTAACTTCAAACCCCCGAGGGGCCGACGTACAAGAAATTGTTCGTCAATCCCTCATAAGAACGCACAGTGCCTTGGCTCGTATCAGACAACTAGGTCGGCCTTTGAACCAACCATTAGAATTCTCTGATATCAAGAAGAAACTTGAAGGTACTGATCTTAACTTAAACCATACAGATCCAGATCATATCCTCACTCCTGTAGCAGGAGGGTCTGGTATTCCACCATTACCACCCCCTTCATCTCCTTCTTCTTCTGGAGAAGAATCATCAGATGAAGGCAGTTCCTCATCTCAGCCTTCGACACCACCCACACCTATGGCCAATATGAACAATCCCACCAGACCTTGGCTCGACCAAGATGTAGTGGCCATACCTGGGCCCCAACATCCTTTGCCTAAACATCCAGAGAAATGGCTCCCTAAATTTGACCCAGATTCCAAGAAAATTGTTGAAGATCATATCAAAAAATTTATGCTAGCCATTAGGCTCCGTAGTGTTGAGAAAAAATACATAGTGTGAATATTGTTTCCCTACACCTTTGAAGGTAATGCCTCTACCTGGTACTTTTCCCAACAGCCCCACACCATCGTGTCATGGGATAAATTCGAGTCTTGTTTCCTTGAGAAATTTGGAGATGACAAGTCTCCTGAAGTTCTAGTCATGGAACTCTCTAGTTTAAAGATGAACCCCAAAGAAAACATAAAAGACTTTAATCAAAGGTTCCTGACATTAAAAAATTGAATCCCCACGGATTCGATGCCTACCAAAAATCTTATCGTCGCATACTACACAAAATCCTTACATCAAAACATAGCCATTTGGGTAAAAAGGTCCAAGAAATCCACATTGTTAGAAGCCTTCGAAGAGGCGATTCAAATCGAGAAAGATATTCTCAACCTAAAAGACAATACCTTTAATGAGGCAGAGACTATTTCATCCTCCAAGAAGAAGATTGAAATCCTTCCTAGACCCCCCCAAAACAAAACTCAACCAAATAGTTTAGATCTAGAAAACTTACAGAAGGTCGTTCAGAAGTTGTCTAATCAAGGTATAGATTTGAAAAGTTTGGTTGAAGAAGCTTCTTCAAGCAAAGGGCTTTACAAACCCCCTTTTAGGAAGCCTTTTCCCACAAACCGGCCTAACCCAAATTCTGAAGGCCTAAATCTAGAAAGCTTACAATTTTATATTCAAACGATTCTAGAAGCACATGATAACTTGATTCCTCCTGATATTCCTAAAGAAGTAGCTGAACAAGAGATAGTAGAAGAGGACGAATCCTCCCCAAACATTTTCGGATAGCATTTTTCAAGCTAATTTTGAAATAGTGCATCCTTACAATACCAAGAGCAAGACAACAAATAAGTCTTCTTCTGAAATGGTAACTAATGCACCTCCAAAATAGTCTAAATCAATTGAAACTAAATAGAATTCAACAGCCCCAAGTTTAGAGTATGATTTGATTGAGGATCTAAAAAAACTTAGGGCTAACATTTCTATTTACGAATTATTAAAATTCCCTTTTCTTCTGCAAAAGATGCTGCAGAATATTGTGGAAAATAGAAAAAACAACAATCCGAACAACAACAAGGTTGCTGAAAAAAACCCCAAAACACTTCAAAAGGTCTCCGCTAAAACGACGCCAGAGCCTTTTGATAAAAGAGACCTTGCTGTAAAAAGTGTAACAAATGTAGATAAAATAGTTTCAGGGGCTGCGATTAAAAAACAACAAACCTCGGTTGTTAATACTCGCATAAATGTCCCTCCCTTTTTGTTGACTTTTGAAATTTTCAATAGGAATGTACATAACTGTATGGTAGATTCAGGTGCATCATCAAACGTAATGCCTTGGTCTGTATGTCAAAACATTAATGCCGAAGTTCAACTGTCCAGCCTGAAAATTATTCAGCTTGATCGAACTAGTGTTAAAGTAATAGGTGAATTAAAAAATGTGCTTATCAGATTATCATCTAATCCTAAAGTCCATCAAGTCATTGATATCATTGTCGTAGATATCCCAGAAGTATATGGTTTGTTCTTAAGTAGATATTGGTCTGAACAACTACATGGATATTTTGCAACGGATTGGTCTCACTTGTGGCTGCCCGAGAACGGAAAGCCTAACAAAATCAAGGTAAATCGTGAGCATTATCTTAAGTTCACGATAACCGATTTAAATGATCCTAATGAAACATTCACTGCTTCCGCAAATTCACCTGAAATACAGGGGATGGACACTTTTTTCAGCAATTTCATGGCTGAAACCTCTACCATTACTGACCCGGAACAACAATCCAAAATTATGACATGCACGCAGTCGACAGCCTTCTCTCAGTGACCACATGCACCTGACGAAAATCAAATATGGTCTCTTTACTTCGATGGGTCAAAATATAAGGAAGGAGCTAGTGCAGGGTGCGTGCTTATTGATCCAGCAAGTAACAAAACTTTGATTGCTTGCCGGTTAGAATTTGAATGCACAAACAACAAGGCTGAATATGAGGCACTCCTGCAAGGCCTCAGAAAAGCACTAGATTTGAACATTCAGAATTTGACTGTCTTTGGTCACTCAAAAATCGTGGTTAGATAGGTAAAAAATTATATCCACTGTTTATCTCTGAACCTAAAAAGCTATCAGACTGAGGTATGGAATTTGATGAACAATTTTTCTGTGTTTAACATAAATTCTATTCCTAGATTGAATAATTCTGAGGTTGATTTGTTAGCTAACGTCACCTCAAAAATTTCCTGCAGAAGGCCTATCTCCGAATGTGTTTTCTGTCAAATTGTTGTTCAGACCATTCGTCCCGGACAACATCACAAATTGGAGGGTCTTCAATGATGACCAACAAATCATCAGTTTTATGCACATGGAAGAGACTTTCCAATGTGCAGTGATCGACGAAGGTACTCATGATGAAAACCTTTGCGATTTTATGGTAATACCAGATCCAAGATCCCCAGAGTCTGCATCGGACATGGTAAAATCTATCCCAAAATCTGTGGTTAGATTAGAAAATTTTTATGATCTTCATGATAAGTTCAGAAAATCAGTGAATTGTAAAACAAATAGTTCTTCCTCGACATATGAAAAAGTAAATTTGGGAACTAAAGACAACCCACAGTGCATCAATTTGGGGTTGGGATGTTCTGAGCAAGAAAAGGTATCATTTATTAAGTTTTTTAAGGAATTCAAAGATGTCTTTGCCTAGACATATGACAACCTAAAAACCTTTGATCCTAACATCATACAACACATTATTCCCATGAAACCCCAGACCCAACCTTTTCAATAGAAGTTAAGAAAGATGCACCCAAAAATCGAACCAACAATCAAGAAAGAATTAAACAAACTCCTGAATGCTAAAATAATCTTCCTAGTAAGACATACATAGTGGGTCTCTAATCTTGTCCCTGTGAGGAAGAAGAGTGGTGAAATCTGACTGTGTGTCAATTTCTGAAATCTTAACCGAGCATATGATAAAGGCAACTACCCTGTCCCTCCCATGGAGAAGATCCTTCAACAAGTATCTGGTTCTGAAAGATTATCCTTGTTGGATGGTTTTTTAGTTTATAACCAAGTCCTTATGTCTCCCCCAAACTAGCTCAAAACTACTTTCCGTACCCCATGGGGCACCTACACTTATAGGAAGATGCCCTTCGGGCTCATAAATGTTGGTGCCACTTTTCAGAGAGCGATGGATATCGTTGTCCATGGCTTAATCAATCAATTTGTAGTAGTTTACCCAGATGACGTCACTGTCTCCTAAAAAAACAAAGGAGATAATCTAGCCCATCTAATATCTGTTCTGCAGCGATGTCGTAAGTACGACATTTCTTTAAATCCTAAAAAATCTATCTTCGCAGTAGAATAAGGTAAGCTCCTCGGATTCATTGTATCAAATGAAGGGATGATTATTGACCCTGAAAGGACCCAAGTCATTTTGAAACTGCCCCCTCCCTTGTAAAAAACTTCCATGCAATCTTTCTTACGAGAGATAAACTTTGTTAGGAGATTTGTCCCCAGCTTTTCGGAAATGGTCAGACCATTACAAAATTTAATAAAAAAGGATGTACAGTACCATTGGGGACCTTTAGAAAGTTAGGATTTTGACTCAATAAAAAAGGCTATAGTGGACGCTCCTTCCCTATTGAGCCCTGATTTTTCGCAAGACTTCACCCTCTACATGTTTTCCTTTGATTGGTCTTATGCTGTTGTACTAACCCAAAAGAATGTTGAAAACAACGAAGTCCCAATTGACTTTATGAGCTCAACCTTCAAGGGAGAAGAACTTAACTACCCAGCAGTAGATCAGCAGGCTTATGCCATTTTTAAAGCGGTAAAACACTTCCGGTCTTATCTACTGAAATCTAGGACGAAAATCATTGTCCCTTACCCTGCTGTCAGAAATTTGCTAGTGCAGATAGAACTAGGTGAAAAAGGGGCAAACTGGGTCACATCCTTACAACAATATGACATAGAAATTACCCTAGCACAAATTTTTAGAGGCCAAGGTTTATGTAAGTTGGTTGTTGATTCAGCTATAGGACAACAAAATGAAACCTATATGATAATTCCAAATCAGCACCATCAAAATCAAATCTGTTGTGCACAAAACCTTACTAGTCCCTGGTACGACAACATCAAATTTTGTCTTATGCACGGATCCACTCCCCGTCACCTTGATCCCCCAAAAAGGAGAGCAATAAGATTAAAATCTTCTTCTTTTCAGTTGATTAACGGTATTTTTTTTCACCAAAATTTCGATGGAATACTTATGCGTTGTCTTGAAAAAGATGAAGCAGAAAAAGTCTTATTGGAATTACATGCAGGGGAAGCTGGTGGGCATTTTGGTGGAGACACCACCGCCCACAAAGTATTAAGAGAAGGTTATTACTGGCCTACCCTTTTCAAAGATGCTCATGCCTTATGTCACAAGTGTGTAATCTGTCAAAAGGCATCTGGACGAATACAGAAACCAACATTCCCACTGCAACCAATTTCGGTAGACTCCCCTTTTCAGCAGTGGGGCCTAGATATTATAGGTCCAATCAATATGACATCCTCGCAACAACATAAATACATCATAACAGCCACAAATTATTTCACCAGATGGTCTGAGGCTTCCCCATTAAAATTTGTAAACACCAGTCAGGTAATATCCTTCCTGAATTCAAATCTTATCACTTGTTTCGGTATTCCTGAATGCCTAGTATTTGACAATGCTTCCTATTTTTCATCTCTTGAAACGAGTGATTTCGCTCTAGAAAAAGGAATAAAATTAAAGTACTCTGCCAGCTATTACCCCCAAGGCAATGGTTTGGCAGAATCAACTAATAAAAACCTGATCAAAATCATCAAGAGAACGGTCTTCGAAAACCATAAAAACTGGCATAACACACTATTGAATGAAATCTGGGCTAACAGGGTAACTCCTAAAACTATTGTTGGTAATTCCCCCTTTTTTCTCGTTTATGGTAGGGAAGCGATTCTTCCACTGCATGTCCTTCTTCCATCCCTGCAATTATCGCAGAAGATACAAGAAGAAGATTGTCCTCCATTGGAGAGTTAGATTAACGCTTTGCTAAAGTTAGAGGAAGTAAGGGCTCAAGTAAAACGAAAATTGGATCAACATCAACTCATTGTTAAAAACTGGTTTGATTCCAATTCTGCCTCTGACATAAATTTTGAGGTAGGCGACCTTGTCCTTAAGTGGGACAAAACTCATGAGGGAAAAGGAGAGCATACTAAGTTTCAAAACCTGTGGTTAGGACCATTTTTAATTGCTGAGAAACTAGGTCCTAGTTCCTTTCGCCTGCAGAATTTAGAGGGACAGCCAGACACCTTCCCGGTGAATGGCCAAGCTCTAAAAAAATACTTTACCTAATGAGTCTCCCATACACCTTTTGTAAATATTTTCTGTTTTGTTTTCCTTGCTATTTTTTTTTCTTTTCTGGGTTGTTTTGTTTTCATTTCTTCTTATCGGTCTTTCTTTTGAAACACACATGCCTGCACCTCGATCTAGCTCAAACAAAGAAAAAAAAAAACTTCCCCTCAAAAATAACTGCTAAAAGTTGTCAGAACATCAATTGTTGTATTTCTCTGAAATTGTAGCCTTGTTAAAGATGACTTTTTGTTTGAAAAGTGTTTTCTCGGTTTCAATCTGCAATTGAAAGTATTCACGACCATCTATAAAAATCTTCTTACGTTGTCCCTGTTCTTTAAGAGAGCAACTCAATGATGTCTCCTTGTTCTGGAAAGTCGGTTTTATTAATGAACTATTTTTGGATCTTGATGAAGGACAACACAAAAAAATTTAAGGTCTGTGACATAAAGATTGGAATTTTCACCGTCACCCCTCTCTATTGAATATTTTAAAAACTATAATAAGAATAAACTCTCAGAGAGCTATGGGAAGTGTTTGTAAACCCGTCAGGACACTGAATAGGTCTTCTAGAAGTGGGTAAATTCATGCATGATGCCAAGATAACTTCACCGGGGTACTGAAAAGGCCCGCTGGCAGCGAAGCAATGTCAGGTAAAAGAAAAATCTCAGATATAGATTTCGTTTTGGCCTTAAACGTCCTTCGTTCTGATCTGAAATTTCTTGACAGGATACAGACGTTAGAGCGGGATAATTGACATCCCTGTCGAGGCTATGGACGCCTACTGGCAGCAACGACCCTGTCAGCAATATTGGAGATTTTAACTTAACATCGTGGCTTTCTGTTGCCAAGTTTGTCACCAGTTTTATTTTCTTTAAAAATAAAAGTTATCTAAAACTGGATTGCATTATGATTATTTGAGATGTTCAAATGTCTTTTCAGTTGTTCTTCAATTTAAATTTTTTCAGATTTTTCTAACCTGAACTCGTTCATGTAACAGAGATAACTACTTCTCCCAGCATGTCGCCATTGTTGGCAGCAATAATATAATTTTTATTTTTATAAAATGACCTACGTAAGCTTCCTACACAGGGTCTATGAAATTTTATTACTCTTCATGAGCAGTTTCCGAAACGATAGTTGTAAATCGTCGCTTCTCCTTTCAAAATTTGTTTTCATGACTGCAAGCATGAAAACTTGCGACTGGGATTACCATCATGTCTTTTAAAATTTCATTAAAGGCAAATTGCTCACATGGTTATTATAGAATTGTGATTTCTTGCTATGAAGATGTTTCTCTACTTGTTTGTGATCCTTTCAACTCTAAGCATGACTAAGAGATTGATAGTTTTAATGAACAAAAGACCCCCACCATTTGATTTTTTGTATAGTTTTTGGTTTGATCTTTGATCACATTTCTTTCACAAAAATTTTGATTATTCGATTTTTTGAATTAACCAACTTTGTAATCAAACCATTGATGTGCGCACCTATGTTTGTTTTAAGTGATTTGGTCATAGCTCGTACTCAATACCAAGGTGGAATATGATGTTAAGATTTCCATTACTTCTTAGGATGGTCTCAGGTTTCACAAACCTCTTCGCATGCGTTTTAATTGAACACCCTTCCCATCGTATGAGTACTTACAATGTTTATTGTTAGGCTCGGGGTTATGGCTCTATTTCATTTTTGAAAACCCTACCTGTATGTTGTGATTTGATTACCCTCTCATCCAGTATGGCCCCTGTCGTAAGGATTGAACCAAATGGTATCCAAACTCTGCTCTCATACGATGATGCTAGGGAGGATTTGGAAAGAAATGGCTGGCATGTTTTCATCAAGAAGTTTCAGGGTTTTAATCTTCATGTTGCCCAAGATTTTGCCTTATCCTTTGATGGTTGTAGGGAAAATTTTTGTGATGTGCAATTGGAGGTAATCGAGGGGTTCTTGATTCAAGCCACAGGATTTCCAGCGGTTGGTCAGAAATGGTTTAAAAACGTGAAAGTGGAGGAAGTCCCTTGGACCCTGTTGTTTACATCGCGAAAAATAACCAGTTGTGATAGAGGTATGCCAATTTCATTCCTAAAAGATCGGTGGCATGATTTAATCACTGTGGTGAAACAATTTGTTACATGTGAGGGATGGTTTAGACTTGTATTTCTATATCATTTATGCATGCTTATGAGTTTTATGGGTTTCCCTTTGAATATGCCATATTACCTACTTAGAAGTCTATATAAAATGGGGAAAATATTTAAGAAACAGAGGTCAGACTCAAGTCTTTTTCATCACGGCCTGATTAAAATCATCCTCATACATTAGTTAGAGTCGAAAAATGACTATTGGGATTAGTTTTTACATGAAATGGTTTTGGTAACCCTGAATTGGGAGAAGTAGATAAACTCGTGTAGAGGAAACCCTTGTCCACCTGATGGCATCTCTTCCACCTCCCCAGACTTGTGCTTCTTCCCCTAACAACGAATCCTTGATCTATCCTAAGGTCATTCAATAGGCTAGTCAAATAGTTACACATCCAAAGGACTCTGTTAAAATTGTAAGGAAACCTATAGGGAAGAAGTTTAAAAGTAATGTTCATGTCAATTTCAAAAACAAAAGAGTTGGCAGGCTAATTTCTCGAAGTCTTCGAAATAAGACAAGCTCTTGTGCAGATGCGATTAGCATGATTGAGGTTAACGAAAGCTCAGACTCTGAAATTGAAAAATTCCTTGCAGAAGAAGAACCTGTGTCATTCGGGCCACACCCTAACCGACCCTATAACTTTGTCGATAATTTGCCTCCTTGTTTGAAAGACAACCCAGAGTTTCCTGGTGTCCAGCTATGCAACCATTCTACTATCTGTATGGATGGTTCTATGATCCATAACCTTGTTCATTCTAATGCAAACGCCTCACAGTCACAGTGTGATGTCTGTCTATCATGGATCGACAGATACTATACTAATGTCTTGTTTCTACAGTCACAGGTTAAGTTTTTAAAAGACCAAGTTGATGTTTTAACAAACGAAAACAAAAAGATTGAATCTATCATCCAAGGGAAGGAAAATCATTTGAAAACCACAGGTCATGTGATTTTTAAAAACGTAGAGCCAGCTACAACCATCGTTAACTCCAAAGTTTCATGATACGATTTGATTTCATGATTAGAGGTATGATTTTTTTTTAATAGCATGATTGTTGTCATTCTTTAGTTAGATTATTTGGTTTGTTGAATAAACTATTTTTATTATTAAATCAACCTATTTTATTTATTGAATAAAATGAGATTTCATTTACTATTATAACTAGCTACAGAATCGCAAGATTTTGTATCCAGTTAACAAAATTCGAATTGTCTAAATTAATGACAGAAAATATATCTGAGATCTTCCTATTTTCTTTTTCTTTCAGGATAATTCAGGAGCCCATGATTTCAAAGATGATATGAGGCACTTTTAAGATCTCCCAGTCATATCTATTATGTATTTTGAATAAACAGAAATAGATTGTTGTTAGTTTTTGGATATTTAGTAAGATCAGGGAGGTTGCATCCCCCTTTATTTTTTGAAACAAATCTGATCTCATGAACTGGAAACAGTTATGTTTCCTGAGACCTATATAAACCTATCATTTTGTAGACATTGCATCATCTTGGCCTGGAGCAAGAATATGGGTGTTTGATCACAGACTTGAATGGAACAGAATGCACGTTACATCTTTAGCTTTTCTGTATGATGTTTTGATTCAAGTTATGTTTATTTCGATTTGATAATAGATGGTGATTTCTTTCGTCGTCATGATTTATTACAAGTTGATATGATTCATTTTTATATGTTGTCCATATCTTATTTTTTAGATACAATACACAGTGATCATCTATCCAATTTAAATTAGGAGATTTATCTCTAATTTCTGTTGAATGTTTACATGCAAGTTTTTACAAGAAGATTTATCTCATCGTAATTACTTGCAAATCATACAATCACTGTGAATGTATCCATTTTATGTTCTGTTATCATAACTCAATCTTCAGCATATTCATTTCGCATTTTTTCGGAGCAATCTTAAGATTCGTTGCAAGTTTACTTCCCAGATAAGGTGGATGGATATTCTCTATTGAACAAGACATTGGATGCATTAATAGGTTAGTCTGTTATTTTATTTTGTTTGCTTGTTTATTTTAAAAGTTTTATATATATAGCATGATTTCCATTTTCTATATCTTTCATTTTAACTAAGTAGTTTAATATTTGATTTCATGAATGTGCACATGCAAGAAAACAAATAAAAAACAAATAGTATTTTCGCTCTTTTTTACTGTTGTTGAAAGAACCAATTTATATTCGATTTTTATGAGTTTAGATTAAAACTCGTGATTTGTATATATTGTACATATATGATATAATAGAACTATTAGAAAAATATTATTTAGATTAATTAAACACACACACACACACACACACACACACACACACACACACACACACACACACACATATATATATGTACATATAGATTTTAGTGATTGTTATTTAGTAAGTTATTGTATTTCCTTTAGTTGTTTTTCCGCTTCCCTTAGGACTTTAGATTGGCCAATGGAGCCATTAAACTCGTCAGGGTGAGTCAATCCAAACAGCTTGGGTTAATTAGACAACCCCAGACCGGACTCACTCTTCCAGTTGACGAGCAGTCAATTTCGCCCATCAACAAATGGCGCTAGAAGGAGAGCCTGAATACTATTAATGGCACAAGGAGGTCACGAGACTCCTCCCCCACCTACCCGCTCACCTATAGTAACAAGAAGTTGCTCAGATGACAACATTGTCTCTCAAACAAAAAACACATCAAATGGCAATCCATCGATCACTGTTGAACCAGTAACTCCAAACTCCCCAAGGGCTGATGTACAAGAAATATCTTGATCCAATATCTTATGAACCCTTTTTCTCTGTCCTTGTAGAATTTGGATGAGGAAAATTAAAAATTAGATGATTATTTTCTTCTAAATTCATTTGGGTCTCAACTCCAACTTAGCCTTGAGGGAATGATATGAAAACTTATCCCCACAATTCATTCTAACTAGTAGTATGCATTCATTGTCCTCTTATGTGTTAATCATACTAAAATCCCCACACACCAACCATTGGCATTTGGGAGTTTATGGACCCACAATTTCTAGAAAAATCCCTACCTTTTTGCATCCTTAGATACATAAATGTTTTCAGCCCTATGATTTGGCCATCAAAATTAAATAATAATCATACCAATCTCTTAGATCACTTAGTCTCATAACCTAGGAATAAAGAGGCAAGTTTGGGCTAGAACAAAGTTGTAACACCACCCTTGCCTTCATGTTGGTATTTCAAAAAAACAACAACATGGAACCAAATAAAATTTTTAATGTACATAGGGAGGATAATATGGGTTACCTAAGGAGGTACCCAAGGGGATAATGAATATAATGTGCCCATAATCATAGAATAGGCCCACTTGGTAGTTGACGGGTAAGAAATAGGATCACTATATAGTTAAGAGGAAATAATACAATAATAATGGGTAGTTGGAATAGACCCCTAGGAATACTCATGAGAAAGTATAAATACACATGGGTATCATTGTATGGAGACATGTTAGATGTTTATTGTTGTAGCAAGTATGGCTTGTGGAGTGATTCCTTCCATAAGGTGTATTTGAAGATGTTACCTGACCTTAAGGGTCCTTCTTTATATTATTGTGTTGTTTATGGTGGGAATGCATTTGATATTTCTAGAGTTTAAGGGTTTATTCTAAATTTAAGGGATATATTCTCTTTATATCTCTCAAGGTTCAGTACAAGTGGTATCAAAGCTCTTTCTTGGGCAAAAAAAAAACAAAATTTATATAATATATATATATATATATATATATATTCTCTTGAAAAAAAAAAATCATTCGAATTGGGGTTTGGGAAGTGGATTTATCATTGATTCAGAATCCACTATTTTAGGGATTTGTATGTGACAACTACATGGACTACAAAGCATAAATATTTTGACAAGGTGCTTAGATTGTTGCTAGATCAACAACATTGGAAAGAGGATTTTTTAGGCTTGTATTTTTTAGGAGGTACCCAAGGGGATAATGAATATAATGTGCCCATAATCACAAAATAGGCCCAATTGGTAGTTGATGGGTAAGAAATAGGCTCACTACATAGTTAAGAGGAAATAATACAATAATAATGGGTAGCTAGCATAGACCCCTAGGAATACCCATGAGAAAGTATAAATACACATGAGTATAATTGTATGGAGATATGTTAGATGTTGATTGTTGTAGCAAGTATGGTCTGTGGAGTGATTCCTTCCCTAAGGTGTATTTGAAGGTGTTACCTAACCTTAAGGATCCTTCTTTATATTCTTGTGTTGTTTATGGTGGGAATGCATTTGATATTTCTGGAGTTTAAGGGTTTATTCTAAATTTAAGGGATATATTCTCTCTCTATCTCTCAAGGTTCAGTACAAGTGGTATCAAAGATCTTTCTTGGGTAAAAATAAGATTTTTCTTCTTCTTATTTTGCAGGTTTTCAAAGAAATCAAAGAGGGCCACGACACTTAGATAAATTCCTATAGATTTTGGTGCATAATTTGAAGAAATCATATATATATATATATATATATATATATATATATATATATTCAAAATTGGGGTTTGGGAAGTAGATTTATCATTGATTCAAAATCAACTATTTTAGGGATTTTTTCGTGACAACTACATGGACTACAAAGCATATATCTTTTCACAAGGTGCTTAGATTGTTGCTAGATCAACACCATTGGAAAGAGGATTTTTGAGGCTTTGATTTGACATATTATATGTTATTCTTTAGATTAATATCAAGTGCACTACAATCCTTGCAAATTTCTATTGTCAAACCCTATTGGATGTCAAGAATGGAAATGTGGGGGAACATGCCATGGGGGGGATGAATTTTGGTGGAAAAAGTTCTCTGGAATCTGTCTATAGTATGCCAAGAGGTGAAAATGATAATCACTAAATCTAAGGAAACCTATATTATTGAAACCACATACCCTTTCATCAATGAAGAATATAACCGAAAAATATATGCTTGGTATGATTTAGAGGATGGTCGGGGTGATTGGTACATGGATAGTTTTAATTTATTTATGACAACTACTTTCATATTCTATTCGATGAGTCTAATCCGCCTATGTATAGAACATTATGGAGGGAAATT
>ML782541.1:441813-475475 GCA_009831015.1 Picea engelmannii | reverse complement strand
CGAAAAATATATGCTTGGTATGATTTAGAGGATGGTCGGGGTGATTGGTACATGGATAGTTTTAATTTATTTATGACAACTACTTTCATATTCTATTCGATGAGTCTAATCCGCCTATGTATAGAACATTATGGAGGGAAATTAGGAGCTTGTTATGACTACTAGTTTTTAGCTTACCTATTCTTTAGTAGAAGTATTCTATGTTGGAGAAGTGGAGTTATCGCTAATTTCAAATCCATTGTTTTATGGGTTTTTCGGTGATGTTCACACCATTTCCAAATCAAATATATTTTGATAGAGTGCCCATATTTTAGTCAAACCAGTTCCAATAGATGCAAAGTGGCCATGGCATTTCATAATTGTGGTCATAATAGCCAATCAGAGAAGTATCACACATGTTATGATCATTTTACATTAGCCTCTTAAAAACCCTAACTACATATAGGAAATCCATTGAAAAGTAAGTGTTTTTCTTTAAAACCCTCATTATATTTCAAAATATGTGGTTTACATAAAAATATGATGGCCTTATTATTGAAGAATACATCAAAGAAGTGAAGGACCACTTGAGAATTAATTTGAGACTTGGACTATATGTGTTTTTAAAAGAGGATGCTCTCATATGGAAAAAATTTCTTAGCATGGAAAAGTTAAAGATACTTTCAAATAAATCATATGAATGAGCATTTTTAGGTGGGTGGTCTCATGTTGAGAAGACAATTGGAACAAGGGCAAAATCAGGGTTCAATGGTACAACAACGCACCAACAAAACCCTAACTACCGACCCTTTCAGCAACACCTGCAAAGAAGATGAAGTCTCACCCAAGGTAGAGGTAGGGGTGGTTGCAGGACTCAAGTTTTTGCAACCTTAGTTGGGACACAGATCTATGATTATAATACTTAACAGAGCACTTTAGCATCAACAGTTCATCAATATTCAACCAATAACTACTGCACATATAGAACATAGCATCGCATCATTCACTCCGATCTGATGTATTTAAGAAATTTATCATAAATAGACAGGTTTTATCTAGCAGATCAAGCACTAAGCACCTTCATATAGGTCATATTTAACATTCTTACACATCATTAGCACAAAGAATCAACAAATTTATCTATCTCTATCAAAGCACTTAGCAAGAGATGTTATAAACACATCAAGACAAGCACAAAGTGGAACAACATAGTGTTTACATGGTTCACCCCCACCCTGGGGCTACGTCCACCAACTCTTCTTCTTTATTATCTTCAATCATTCAGTTACAAGCACAGAGCCTCAAAAACCTACTTCACCTAGGACAGGAGATCTGTGCACCTCGCTAGATCCTCTTTCCTTGCATTATAGCACAAAGCACTTCACAGCCTGTTACAATACCTTGCACCTAGCTCTACAAGTCTCTCCCAGTATTCATAGATCATATACAGACCATACTTTCACTTAGCACTTATATTATCAACCTCACATCACATAGATCCCTTTTCTCCTCTCTTGCATAGCGTAGACATATATTTATACAGTACAAAATAGGCCTAAACATGGGTAAACCCATGGGATGACATCCCATTCCCGTTACATAATCCCAAAAACCCAAAAAAGGCCCAAAAAAGGGGTCAAGATTTGTGATCTCCGCTTCGTCTTGCGCTCCTCCTTCGACAGGATGTCGAAATCTGAAAATAGGTCAAACTTGACCAGATCCCTCAAAACTTGGTCAAGGGCCAACATGCCCCCAACACATCAGAGTGACTCGTCCTGAGTCACTTTGATGTAGGAAGTTCTGCTTCGAACACTTCGAGCTTGGCTCGAACTGCTTCGACTTATTGTTGTGCTACAAGCTCTTGTTCAACAAAATCTTGAATGACTTCATCATTCACAGGTCCTTCCAGGCGTTGTTCTGTTGCGGTGCTAACCTTCTCCAGTTCTGCTCCCTGGCTCTCGACCTTTAAGAAAAATTGGTAAACCTTGTCTTGTACAGGTCAGAGTCCGTGAGTTACTTCCATAAATCTTCTTTGGATAGTGTGGATATGCTACTGGGTGGTTCACTTCTCTTGAGATCTCTTCATTCTCTCCACAATTGTCAGGGCTTTCAGTTGTGCTTGTAGTGTTTCTGCGTGTTGCCTCACTTCTTGGAGCTATGACTCTAGTGCCTACAATTCTGGTTTCTCGGTAAGTTTCTCATATTTATGGGCACTGGGATCAGTGAATTGCTTGCATTATAAGGTAAGGGCCTTTATCCTTTCAACTATGCTCCTCGCAGTTGATTCTCTTTTGTCCTTTACCTCTTGTGGGGTCTTGGGAACAATGCATAGTTCTAGGTCAGTGATGCATTGTTGTAGCTGTTGCAGCAATTGTTCCTTGCCTTGTTGCAGCTGTGCCTTTTCTTCATCGAACTTCGCTTAGAGAGAACTCTTTTCCTGTTCGGAAGCTCGACGTTGTTCTACAAGTACTCCCTGTACTTGTACCAAAGCCTGGGTGGCCTGCGTTGTTTCCTCTTATGCTCATCAAAGGCGAGCTTCGACTATATCAGCGAGATGGTGGAGTTGGGCTAGCTCATCTCCCAGTTCCAGTGTTTCTAGTGGCAAAGGCATAGTGGAGACTGTGTGGCTGGACTGTAGTGCCTGTTGCACCCCTTGGAGTTTGACCTCAATTATATTGTACATCTCCTCGTGCTTAGCTTCTTTCTGCTCTGCTATCTCCAGTGAAGCATCGTTCAGGGATTCTATGATGAAATTGAAATCATCATAGGTGAGGATGGTATGCATCTTAGTTATAGGGTATTTTGATCTCTTCAGGAGGAAGGTTTCGGGGGGGAAACTTTCCTTTTCTTCAAGGGGTCCTCCTCGTCTCTGGGAGGTGTTACTTCACCTTTCCATTGTTCAGATTTTGTGCCATCTATGTCTTCACCATCAAATCCTTTCTCTGGTGACACGGAAGTAGTCTTCATCGAGGCACTGCTTAAATCTTGTACTTCGTCAGTCTTCTTTGTTTTTCTAGGTTCGGGTGTATCTTGCACAGCTTTTGGGTCGTCGATGTTGGATATCTCCGCAGGGTCAGCTGGAATAATGAGGTCAGTGGACCATTCCTTAGTAATCTCCTCTAAGTCCTCTTCCGTCAACTTATAGTAGTATTGAAGTTGTTGCTTGTGCTCGTCGGCTCACGCTGTGATATAAATGAAATGTTGATCAACGTTGAACTTCATCAAAGGCCTGAATTGGTGTATAGTGTTCGGCATTATGCGAGGCTTAGACTATATGGCTATCTTCAGTTGATTGTAGTATGTATGGGACACAAAATTTGACTTCCATTTCTTATTCGTGTCACTTGAGTACCACATGTATTGAACTTCATGGCCAATGGTTTGAAGGGCTCGATGTCCAGGAAGGTCACACCTTCTGGCATCTCCTAGGAAATGAAAGCGATCAAGATCAAGAGACAGCGAAAATGGAATTCATATCCTTGATCTTTCACTTCTCTGGAGTCAAGTTCCAACTGGTTCACTAGGTACTTCGCCCAATTCATTTGTAGGCCCTCTGTGCACTTCCCTGCGAGGTCGACTACAAAACCAATCACTTGGGTGGGTCATTTCTTGCGTACTAACTTCCCTGCAATCAAATTACAGGCGAGGCACACTGTGCCATTCTGAATAGAGGCTACCCTGTAGCCTCACATTTCCTTCTTGACATTGCCATAAGTGTCCTTGATCCTTTGTGTGAGAGTGTGTTCCATGGCTTTTCCAGGATAGAAATCCTGTGGGTCGGGTCCTTGCATACTCAAAACCATGATCCGATTGATCAAGGTCGAATCAACTGTGATATAGAGGTTTAGCCACAAGTATCCGCCATGGTAACAAGACAAAAGCATCTTGACACATGCATTCACCTCTTGGTGTCTTCCAAAGTGGGGAATTTTCATGACATTGAGTAGAGTGGATTGTGCAAGGTTATGGGTCCATGCTTGGGGAATTACCTTTGAGTTTTTCCCTTTTGTTCTAGTTAGATACTTATGTGGGGCTAACATGTTGTAGAATTTGCAATCTTTGAGGTTGAAGTCACTAAAATTCAATGCCGCAATCTTATCTTGGTATTCTTGCACTGCACATATCCCCTTCAAGAGGTACACAATGACCAAGGCGTACTCAAAATCTCTAGGTACATTTTCATGGTTTACAACACCGCTTAAAGGTGGTATATAGGTGGGTAAGATAGTCGGGATCAATTTATCATTCACTAAGTCATCCCTCTTCTTAGTTCTCTTCTCATCGGATGACTGGGATGGTCCTACTCCACGAGTAGTGGATGGAGAGGCTGGCAGTCCTCTCGTGGATGATGCTTGTATACATGTACACATCGACATGACTCTTTCAGTCATGAGGTCGATCAAAACTTCCTCAACAACTTTTTCTGCAGTGCTCAACTCATCCGACATACACGCTCGGGGTTAACAATATCAGGTTCGGGGGGTAGCTTAGACACAGTAATTTGATAGAGAGTAGAAGCATGATGATCACTGTATAAACTCAACTTAGTCTGCGGGCTCAAATTCTCAATTGGAAAAAGTGTTCTCGGTGCGTTGCGTGGTGGGATAAATAGGTAACTCGACAATGGGTCGCTTGCAATGGGTATGAGGCCTTCATTAACTCGGTTATGTCCATTATGGCATGGTCCCAATGGTCAGATGGTGAGCTTTTTGTTCATAAATGGCTTTCTATCCATTCGGAGCATTGATCTAATGGTTATAATGTCCCCAACGACTATATTGCTTCGCCATGGCGAAGTGCCATGTGTCGTTGTTCTAATATCCTGGCAAAGCTCCAATTTTGCAATTTTTCCTTCTGTGAGGTTCCCTCTGGAGCCTTTTGCAACTTATCGATCTTGGCTCTCTTCTTACTTAACTTTCTAGCCTTCTTTCCAATGAGCTTCATCTCGGTATTCCTTTTTCCATTCTGATTTTTGTCTTCTTTTGATCTAGTCACTTCACGTTGTTGAGATTCTTCCCTAGGGTTCCCGAATAATACTTCTTCTTTATTTGGGATAGGTACTTCAAAATTCTGTGGATCCTCTAGTGTTATTTCAACTTCGACATCTAGGTCTCTGGTGTTAAATAGCTTCGATCTATTCTATTGTTCTTCGATCAAGTGTGCGATCCTTCTAGTCATGAAATATTTTAATTCTTTCTTATTTTGCTCCAAAACTTCTTCTTCTTCCTTTCGTCTAGCTCGATCTCTGTCAATCCAAGGTTTTCCTAATAACATGGTAAATGGGGTGTTGTCCTTGATAAATTTAATAATCTCAAAATATTCTTCTGTCGAAGTTCCATTGGCAGTCATATGTATCTGAGCGAGCCTTCCACATAGGTTTATCAACTTTCCTCTGAATAAACCTATTCCTCCTAATGAAGGAATCATAGCAGGCTTTCCTAAAAGTTCCCAAGTTCTTTCTGTCATAATATTCACCTGTGTTTCCTCATTCAGAACATAGTCAATGTCGAAGTCTCCTATTCTTGCTTCAAGGCATTCTTTTTCTTTGAATATCTTCGATACTCTGACATGTCAGTGGTCATTCAGGGTTTCATTTATTTGTAGCAATGATTTACTCTATTATTTATGGGGTTCTTCTATTTCTGGATCTAACTTAGGATTTTCTTTATTCATATTCATTCCTTCCAGCTTAGCAATCATTCTAGGGCAATCCAACACTTCATGGTCCATAGCTTTACAACAAAGACAACTAGGTCTTTTCCCATGGCATTCCTTAGCAAGATGTCCTGATATTCTGCAACTGTAACATAGGGTTAATTCTCTCTTTCATTTAAGTGATCTCCAGCCTTTCCTATACTACATGCTAGGCTCATAGGAGATAACCTGCAAAAAATTCTTTCTAGGATCCTGCATCCATTTGTTACTCCAAAACTTCTTTCTATGCATAGGTATAACATATCTTTTAATATTCATATCAGATCTATTCATATCAAATCTTCTTTCATCTATTAATACCCTAGTTTGCAATCTAGGATAGAATCTATCAAACATACCTAAATTCATACTTTTGAAACAAAATTTTCCACTAATCTTACTTCTACAAAGCACAAAGCCTTTAGATCTATAACTTTTCACTATTCTTACCTATATCAGAGAACAGAGCTTACAGACATTACCTCTTTTCTTAAGATCTGACCTCTTTTCTTGGTACAGATCTCCTTAGGTCAAGTAGAATGTTGTGTACCGGGACAACAGATCTATGCACAGAGCTTTCACAATCTCGGGTCGAATCTTTGCACAAATATTCTTCTTTCTCAGTTCCCAGCAATCACAGTTTCAAGTCCCAACAACGGAACCATTTGTTGGCACAAGGGAAGACCTAGGGTTCAACGCTACAACAATGCACCAACAAAACCCTAACTACTGGCCCTTTTGGCAACACCTGCGAAGAAGATGAAGTCTCACCCGAGGTAGAGGCAGGGATGGTTTTAGGCTCAAGTGTCCACAACCTTAACTGGGACACATATCTGTGATTATAATACTTAACAGAGAACTTTATCATCAATAGTTCATCAATATTCAACCAATAACTACTGCGCATATATAACAGAGCATCGCAGCATTCACTCAGATCTGATGTATTTAAGAACTTTATCATAAACATGCAGGTTATATCTAGCAGATCAAGAACTAAGCACCTTCATATAGGTCAGATCTAACATTCTTACACATCATTAGCACAAAGCATCAACAGATTTATCTATCTCTATCAAAGCACTTAGCAAGAGAAGTTATAAACACATCAAGACAAGCACAAAGCGTAACAACACAATGTTTACGTGGTTCACCCCCACCCTGGGGATGCGTCCACCAAATCTTCTTCTTTATTGTCTTCAATCAATCGGTTACAAGCACAGAACCTCAAAACCCTACTTCACATAGGACAGGAGATTTGCACACCTCACTAGATCCTCCTTCCTTGCATTATAGCACAAAGCACTTCACATCCTGTTACAATACCTTGCACCTAGCTCTGAAATTCTCTCCCAGTATGCACAGAGCATCTACAAACCATACTTGCACTTAGCACTTAGTTTATCAGCCTCACATCACATAGATCCCTTTTTTCCTCTCTTACATAGCCTAGACATCTATTTATACATTACAAAATAGGCCTAAACATGGGTAAACCCATGGGCCGGCATCCCATGCCCGTTACATTATCCCAAAAACCCAAAAAGGGCCCAAAAAAGGGCCCAGGATCTGTGATCTCCGCTTCATCTTACACTCCTCCTTCAATAGGCTGTCAAAGTTCGAAAATAGGTCAAACTTGATCAAATCCCTCAAAACTTGGTCAAGGGACAACAAAGACGGATAAAAGTAAAACAAAGGTTTTTTTTTCATGCAAAAAATTCCTATTACATGTTCATGGATGTATTCAACAAAAAAAATATTATTTCTATAAACCCTAGTAGAAAGAATAATTTCATAAATGTTAGTTTGTATAAAAGATTGAAAGTTATTGCAAAACATATTCAAAGCACACATGTTGAGGGTGAGAATGTTGAAATTTTTAAAGATTTGATGATTACTATGGATAAATATGTGTTGCATTCAAATTTTCATGCTATAGATATGGATGATGTGGATATTGTTTTGGGATATCCTTGGATGGACTTAGTTGGTACATTTAATATTAATGTGCAAAAAATTCTTTGAAGCTTTGGTACCAAAAAAACAAAAATACATTGTAGGATATTTCTCTTACTAAATAGGAAGGGATAAAGAGGGTACCTAAAGAATTTATTGTAGGGGAAGTAGTTGTAGTACCTAATGACACATTAGATGAAGAGTCCAAATTTGAATCAAAATAAAATCCTATAGTATCACTTGAAGAAAAACATCAGGAAGGGCATAAAAAGGAAGAATAAACTAAGGTGTTTTAAATGACTCAAAGGAACCACATCTTCAAGAGTCAAAGAAAGGAGAACTGATAACTAAGGATCTTGTATATCACCACCCACACCACTTGGAGAAACAACAATCATCAATGACAGAGCATGAGTGCCAACAAAATTATTATGGACCAACATGAAACTAGAAACAAAATTGATATGGAGGCATACAGAGGACTAAACGAAATGCATGGAGATATTAGAGTAGCACAATGACAACATGGAACCCAATGAGAAATCAAAATCAAGATCGAGGAGTAAAGGAAAAAGTTGGAACCCATTTCCACATTTCAGTAGGATGGATGGATTCTCAGGCATGGCATTGGTTGGATACATTTCTAAGCAGGTCATATTATATGGCTTCTTCCCATGTTTCGGGGATGAAACATGTGAATGGGGATGGAATGTAAAGTACCTAGGGAAGATAATATGGAGTTACTAGGGAAGTGCTCAAGGGGATAATGAATGTAATGTGGCCATAAATCATGTAATATGCCCACTTGGTAGTTGAGGGGTAATAAATAGGTCCACTAGGTAGTTAAGAGGAAATGATATAATAGTAAGGGGTAGTTGGCATAGACCCCTAGGAATGCTCATGAAGAAGTGTAAATACACATGAATATCATTGTATGGAGATATGTTGTATGATTATTCTTGTATCAAATATGGCTCAGTGAGTGATTCCTTCCATAAAGAGTATTTGATGGTGTCACCCTGCCTTAAGGGTTCTTCTCTATATTCTTGTATTTTTTATGGTGTGATTGCATTTGATATTTTTGGAGTTTAAGGGTGTATTATGAAGTTAAGCGATATATTCTATAGACTTATATCTATCAAGGATCCCTATAAAATTCATTATATTTTTTGACAAAAACATGGAAAATTTCACTTGAATCAACAAAATATCAAGATTATGAATCAAGGTCCTTATCCTATGAACCATAGTTTTTCTGTAATAGTCACTAACGCCTCTAAAATTATATGATGCCACCATCATTAGGGACTGAAAATAATATTATTTCCCATATTATCCCCATCAAAATTATCTTCCATCTCAATTAGGATCTCGAGAGAATTTGATGTCACTACACCTTTGAAAATTTTAGGCATGAAACAAATCTTATAATGTGCACATGTTGGGATATTTTTTAGATCCCTTGGACTTAGGGGCCACTTGGGAGTGAAACAAGGGAATTAGGGAATGATTCTTCCTACCACCTATTCAATATGAGGTATTTCAATGGGAGGGGTGTGCCACCTTCTTCCCCAAGGGTAAGGATTTGGGATTATAAGTTGTCAACACACCAAAGGAATTTTCATAACTTACTATGTCAATCCATTTTGTTTGTCATTGTTTTGTTGTTTTGGGAGTTTTTACGAACTACTAAAAAAAATTCACTGTTAATTTCATAAATTCCTTGAGCAATTGATTGAGCATGATCTTTCAATACTAGGTTAGATAGGAAAGGAGACATGTTTGGCTTATCCATGATAGAAAAATCATGAATCTTGTGATCCCGAATTTATAAATGGAAGAGACCATTGGGTAGATTAGTATAATGATCTAAATGCATAATCATATTATCCTCAACTTGGACTAGGAAAAATTATTAGGATGGTATTATCCTCAACTTGGTTAAATTTCATATAGTCCCTTTTGTGGTGCTTGATCTTGAAAAAATAAATAGTCTTGTGATAAATAAAATTATCTATTGTCACACAATTGTGCTTTAAGAATGATTAGAGTTTCAAGGTATGGTTGGTGAATTCTACCCATACATGACAACAAAACTAAGTTGTTTTTTTAGCTAAAAAATATTCAACCTAGGTTGCAAATACCATCAAGTTATTATGACAAACCAATGCTCCATATGCCACAATGGTAACATATTGTGATACCTCAAGGAAAGGTATTAGAAAAAATCATTTAATCAATAGATGGTTCTAAGATAGTGGCGACCATGCATACACACATGTTTATCAACAAATAACCTTTCGAGAAGAAAACAAATTATATTAATATCTAATCTCAAGAATAATGTCTAATCTCAAGAGGTGAGTGGTGGTTGTTTTGGAGGCGGGGAGGACTTTAGGGATTGGATGATAAGTTATAGAAAATAGTTTTATATGAACATGGGTCAAGTATATCCTACTCTTTATTACATGCCTTCAACATAATTATATGTAAAATTTTAGTTAGTGAATAACACAATAATTGTATTGATGTTGAGTCTAATTGAGGAGATAAATCGCTACAAACAATGTGGACAAACAATATGCTATAGTTTGATCTCAAGGCCCTCATAGAGGTTTATGGGTAAGGACAAAGGACATATTCATTAAAAGAACACACTTCTTCATTAACATATCGTGACCGTCAGATTTCCTAACTAAAAATGCATACAAATGCATACTAAAGAAACACACTTTTACCTAACACCACATTAGACCAAGTAGATCTTAACTAACTCTTAAGTTTTTAAATATCCTAGCATCCCCCCTTAATAACAACTTGGGATAGGCTTGAAGGATTTACAATAGTGACACAATAGGAGAAGGAAGGAGACATTAGATCGTATCCCCCGTTATGAAAACTTATTGAAATCCTAACGTAGATCTAAGTTTGGAAAAATTCACTTCTGTAAGAGACTTTGGGAAAATGTATGAAACTTGATCTTCTGTAGGGAAAAAGAGTGTTTCAATAACTTGATCATGATTGAGATTTTTGATGAAGTGCATGTGTAGCTCGATGTGTTTGTTGCATTGATGTTTAAGTGGGTCTTTGGCGAGCTTGATGGAACTCTGATTTTAGCACCAAAGGCTGGTCGAATGTTGCTGCTGGAATCCAAACTCTAAAAGGATCTGTTAAATCCACAAGGGTTCCTGACTTACGTTTATCGTTGCTTGGTACTCTACTTTTGATGAAGAAAGTGCAATAGCCTATTTTTTCTTATAGGACCAAGTGACAGGTCCTAAGTCAAGGTTGAAAACATAACCTACAGTAGAATTCTGATCATCAGGGTCACCGACCCAATCTGAATAAGTGAAACCAACCAATAAAGGAGTCTCCTCGAAACTGTAATGGATCCCAAACTGAACTGTACCCCATACATACAAAAGTATCATTTTATATGTTTTCCAATGACTTTCATGGGGTGTTTTAATATACCGGGAAACAAGACCAACAACAAAGGAAAGATCAGGATGAGTATGAGTCAAGTATAAGAGGCTACCAACTAACTGACGGTACAAGGTGGCATCAACTTCGGGAGAAGTACAGGTGGCAGCAAGCTTGACTCCAGACGGGAAGGGATAAGGGGATGGTTTACAATATTCCATGTGAAAGCGACGAAGAAGGTCACAAGTATACTTAGATTGGGAAACAAAAATTCATGGAATGTGAGCCCATGCTATACTTCCAAATTCACGGAAGTGACTTACAACTGGTTTAATTTTAGTCCAAGATTCTTCCAGTGTTATATTTTTAAGAGCCTTTGTGGGAGTGTGATTTACTATGTAATTATCATAGTTGATGGCTTCTTCCCAATTAGACTTAATCCCTTGGATTGGATCATACAATTAGCCATTTATTTTAATGTGCGGTTCTTTCTCTCAGCAACACCATTTTGTTGTGGTGTATATGGAACAATGTGTTGCATTTGGATGCCCTGTGTAGTGCATAACTTGTAAAATTATTTTTCACATATTCTCCTCCATTATCTGTTCTTAACCTTTGAATTTGATGTCCAGATTGCTTTTCTACAAGGGCCTTGTAGGCCAGAAACTTGTCAAAAACTTCACTCTTAAGTTTTAAGAAGTAAACCCAAATGCGTCTGGAAAATTTATCAATGAAAGTTAAGAAATAATTTCACCCAGAAAAATAAGGAGAAGAAAGTGGACCACACAAGTCACTATGAACAAGCTGCAAAGGGCACAAGGCATGCCAAGAGGCACATTTGTCAAAATTGTCCCGATGATGTTTTTCAAGAACACAACCGGCACAAACACCATCTCTGCATGAAACAAGAGGAATAATAGTCACCATATGTTGATTACATAGATGTTGCAATGAGTGATAGTTTAGATGACCAAACTTCTCATGCCAAAGTTTGATCAAGTCATCACTATGAGCAACAAAAACTCATGGAAAAGATGATGGCCCAAAGTTGACAAACTTTTACAACCTGGTAATATCATCAAAAATTCCAGTTGCAAGAACATTCTTAGGATCTTTTAGACCCTTGATTACAACTTGGTGAGGTGAAAACTCTACGGTTTTACCTTCACTTGAATTAGTGATTTGATATACAGATAGAAGGTTACAAGAAATACTTGGAACACATCATACATCATTGAAATGACCATTATCTACTTAAACTGTTCTAGATCCTACAACACTAAGAGATTTATCATCACCAATAAATATTTTCTTGGTGTTACATTCATTTAGAGAAAACAATATGTCTTTATCCTTAGCCATATGATAAGATGCTCTAGAATCAATAAGCCACTCATAAGAAGAAGAAGTAGAAGTTGCATTGAAGGAGAAACCAGAAGCAGAAAGTGCATGTCCATGAGAAGAAGAAGAAGTATGATCAATACTATTTTTGTGCTTCTTCATCGCTGCTTCTAAAGCTACCATCTTCTTGAAACATTTGGACTCATCATGACCATCTTTATCACAAAAGTTGTAATGTTTGTCAGTTTTCTTATTTTTAGATTTTGATCCTTTGTCACCATTAGGAGATGAAGTTGTCCGAGTGGGTTTGGGACCCTTATGTTAATTGTTTTTTTGGTGAGGATGTTTCTTCTTAGGATTCTTGGGTTTATATTTATATTGGGAGACTAAGGCTTTGTTGGAGGTACCTGCAGTGTTGATCACTCCAAGTTGTACAAGCTTATTTTTCTCTCTAATCAAAGCATCACAAAAGGAATCAAGAGTGGGTTTTTGATAAGCTTTCCCTAGAGCCTCTCTCATGGAATAAAAGGTATATACAAACACAAAATATGCACTACCTAGCTTATAAATAATAATATAGATGCATCGCTCTTCCTCCAACTTTATCTGACATTCTTCACATAAAATTATGAGTTTTTAAAACTTGGTTAGATAGTCTTCAATGCAAGAAAAATCATTTGGACTTAAAGTCAATATTTGATTTTCTAACTGATGTGCTCGAATAATATTGTGTTTACCAAACACATATTCAATATTTTCCCAAGCTTCATCGTGGTCATCAATTTCTTGAAGGTGGAACCTTAAATCAGGAGAGATGGATATTTCGATCAGTCCACGTGCTTCGTCACTCCTATTAGCCCATTTGAATTTCTTATCAACATCAGTGGGTTCTTTTTTCTTTCCCAAGGTAATATGGTACAAGCCTTTACTTCTTAATAAATCCTCCATATGGGATTTCCATTGGAAGTAGTTGGCGCTAGTAAGAAAAATATTACTGGAAGAATCCATATCAAATGTGCTGAATATGGATTTAAAAACTGAAACTAATGATCTAGATGGAAAGATCTCAAAACATTAGGCGGTTTAAAAAAAAAATGACATTGAAAACAAACTTCAGATGTGAAAGTTATGCCCTTTAAAAAAAATGCATAAACAGTAACCAAAGAATCGCATGATGGTGATACCCCTCAAAATAACCTCACTTTTACAAATAAGTTGTTTTATGAAGTGACCCACTTTTATAAAAAGAAGTGGGGATCACTTTTACAATGAAGTTACTTTATGAAAGAAAGATGCATGCAAAATAAATAACTCTAAAATAAAATATTAAAGCTACTTATAGTGGTTCACTTTTATACTTGAAGTGAAATACACTTTACAATGGAGCATGAACTTAAAAAAAAAAAATAACAAAAAAAACTCAAGACCTCTTACTTAATAAGGCAACTTTTAACCAAGTGGGCTAACAAAACATATTGTATTGTTTAGCAGGAGGATTGTGGGTGTTGTTGTTTTTATTGTTGAAGAGCATGCTCATAAAAAACTATTTTCACAAAAAAAAAAAAAAAAAAAAATCGCTTCTCGATGACAAGAAGGGTTAGATCTTGGTTAGCTTACCCAGAAAATGCACCTTTTCCTATCTATTTCTGATTTTCCGAGATCGCACAGGGCATAGGGAAAATAGAATACATAGATCTAAAAGAGTAGAAACCCAGAAACAAACAAAATAAAACCAAAATAATACTCTGCAAAAAATTTAAAAGGGCATATTCAAGATTTATACTTCCAGGTCTAGCTGAAATGGTCGTATCATAGGAAAACAAAAACCTTTTCGAGTGAAACAAAAAGCGTTCCTGATTGAATCGAGTGCTCCAGATGCAATGGAACAATCCTCTCAGCCTAAAAATGGATGGAAATGGAAGAAAATGGAGATGAGGAAACTCGACTTCACGATCTTGACCTACAATAAGAGAGGGTCTTCAAACAAACTCTAATACCATGTTCGACAACACAGGTATTCCAAAAGAGGGCGAACAAATTCAGTAACCACTCACACAACCAGATCAAATATCAACACACCGATGTTTTGACGAGGTAAAACCCCTACGAGGAAACATCCACGGCCCTAGCTAACGCGACCACTTGGAACAATTTATTAATGCAAAATAAAAAGATTACAAAGGGATTTTACAAGAGCGTTTCTCACAATCGAACATCAACAAATGACCATCCATGCTCTTTAAATAGAGATCATGGACCAATCAGGTGTTAAGCCACAGATCAATAGCCATTAAGATCGAGGATAATATGAACTGTCAGATCCCTCTATGTCGAGAACATATCATGACCGTCAGATTTATGAACTACAAATGCATACTAATGCATACTAAAGAAACACACTAAGAAACACACTTTTACCTAACAACACATTAGACCAAGTATATCTTAACTAACTCCTAAGTGTCTAAATATCCTAACATCTAATAGGAGTTAGATGGACTTTGTTGGACATTTATTAGTCCCAACTCTCATATTGGTTGAGATTCAACTATTTTTTCATTGTATAATTTGATTCCTTTTCATGTCTTTACATTCTACTAGATATCATGTTTGACATGCTCATATTGCTTCCATCCTTAGCATTCAACATCCTATATTTTGCACAAATGCTCGATTATTTTGATTACAAGCTTTCATATCCATATTAACACTTTTGCCATAACATCTAGAACTCCCAATGTTTTGTTGTTGTCCTTCAATTTACATAATGGACTCAAATCAATAGGAATAATTGAAATGAGAAGGCAAAGTGTGACATGGTAGACATACAAGCTAAGTCATTAGTCATTACCACATCAAATTCCAATTACGCATACCATGGAGGGAGTGAAAGGGGTTTTACATTTCAGTAGAGGGTTGTTAATGTCCCAACCAATCCAACAATAATAATGAATAAACTAAATGGTGAATACAGTTAAAGGTGGTGGTACTAGTCATTGAGAAGATAAATATGGCATTGCATGTGACATCGTTAGAATGAGGTAGAAGGAGAAATCATTAAGGAAAGAGGTGATTGAATGTATCTCATCATAACAAGGATTGAATTCAATTATCTAGAAGTAAGTGAAGGACTATGGAGAGAAGGGTGACTATCATAGAAAGTGGGGAAAATGAATATTAGATGGAGTCCACATGCATGAACTCAATGGTGGAGTAGCTAAAAATTAAACAAAAAAAATTCTTTGTAGAGGGGTGGGGTCATAGACTTGTTTAGGATCTAGATGTTGAGATGGAAAAAGGAAAGTGACGTATCTCCTTTGAGTCTCCTATGTTCAATGAGGGAGGCAGGGGTGGGGGGTTGACGCCTTGCATCTACTTACGGAAAAAAAATTGAACCCAAAGTAGTAATAGTGTGGTGGTCAAGAACATACCCAACTCCCATTTAAGAAATACAATGAAGTTAAAAGGTGAATACATGACCAATCTAACTACATATGAAGACCATAACCCACAAGACAACTTTTGTTGCTCGATATTCATCTCTTGGGGAAGAAAGTATCATAGAACTACATAAAATTGGTGTAGAGGACATGGATATGGTTAAAGAAGAAGGCTTGTCTATATTAGTGCTTTGATCTACACCACACAATGAAGAGAAAAAATGTCCTCGATTTTATAATTAATTATAAATAGAATGTGAAGAACATAATAGTAAAAGTAAATGATCCATGAACAATGGAACCAATTAATTATAATATCGTATCTCTCATTAAATCACACTAAAAACCCAACCGCGGAGAGAGGGAAAGGTGCTCTATGCAAGATCCCAATTTTTGGCATAGCAGTGATAAGGTATACCAAATCAAATAACTTATCTGTCTGATGAAACCCAATCTGTGAGGTCAGAAATAATATTGACAAGTGTCTAAAAAGTGATCTAGCTATTCATTTATCCCTCTTAAATAAAGTTATTTTCTTTATTTAAAACTTTTTTATTTACAAGTATTTTTAACTAAAAAAATTTTCTTCATAATTTTTTATTAATATTCCACATTTGAAGGAAATTAATTTTTCAACTTTTAAAATTAAATAAATTATTATTTCTTATCTTATACAATTCACAAAGTTGTGTTTACACTATAATGTATGATCATCATATCAATTCAATTTTAAGGACCAATTTTAGCCTTTAGTAAAGCTCATTTGTAAAATTAAATTTGTATTGGTATTGCTACGGACATACCTAAATAGACTACTTCACAACCATATATTAAAAGGTTATATATAAGCCTCAACAACAAGCAAGCAATTATATTACAAAATGGAAGATTATATATGAGGGCTTGGGACTTTCATAAAATTAATAGTATCAATATAATGGATGCTTCCCATAGCAAATATGAATATAAACATCATCTAAACATACAAATATATATAATCCAAAGGGAGGTCGATTCCAAGTGAAATAGCCAGAATTTCAGGGATTTGCTTAGGGAATAAAGTTTCAAAATGAATGAAGTTCCAACCATTTGAGAGAAGTTGATTCCTTTAGTTGTTGACCCACCACACTAAATTCCTTTTTTTTTTTTTTGTGAGAACATCCTTCTTCTAGTCAGGTGCACTTGATCAATTTTCTATTTAAAATTTTGTAAGAAACAATAAATTTCTTAATTCAAAACTTTACGAATTAACAATGTTTCAAGAAATACATAGATTTTATTTTCGCACATCAAATTTAGATGCACCAACACACAGGGTGTGTGTATGTCTCATTTCCTCGGAATACAATACGACTTTTAATTTCTCCCTAGATAAATAAATCACCACTCTGACATAATTTTATTGGAGAAATGTCTTTATAGTTTGCATTGTATTGGGGGATCAAATAAAGTTGACATGCTCCCTCGCATAATCAGGATGTGATACTAACATTGCATTTTTCCAATGGTATCCACTCCAATCAGAGTGAGGATAACTTCACAACATCTTAGTGATGTTAAAGTTATCAGTATTTTAATACACATAGTGACTACAATCTAGTCCAAACCATAAACCCTACGACATATGGAATCAATGGCAATATCGTGAAATTTGAATGAAAAGTACATGGACATAAAACCATGAAAATGACAATATAGAAAAAAATATCCACATATACGCTTCCTGGATGGGACATGACAATTTATACAATATGTAATGAAGTATGTACAACATACATTTGATAACAATAATGACTATATTTATGAACCAAACCACAAACATATGATAATGATAATGACTATGTTCATGCATTTATATGAGTGTTTCAAACAATCAAGATTCAAAAAGAGAATGAAGTGATGAATGGAAAGAAAAAAAAGATAAACATACATGGGACTACTGAGAATGAATCAAAGATAAACATACAAGGCACTACTGAGAATGAATTATGTAACTTATGGAAATAGAACAATATGGTAATCAATTAAGAATTCAATAGCTCTAATAGGCATATACAGATCAATAAAACATTTTTCAAATAGTTAACATCTTCATACACTCAAATTCAAGGAGATACCCTCTGCATATCATTCAAATGCATAAATAAAATGACAAGAAATGATCATACATTCAAAGGAAATAACTTATGTGTCATTACTAGACATCATACAGTAATACTAAACATGAAGAATGGCTTGTTGTCTGAGCTTTTATAAATCAGATATGATACAAGAAAAAAAAAATGGGAGGAGATGCTTTACAAGAACAAAAACATGTAATGAAGGAAATATAGACTGAAACTTAAACACAACGGATGAATCTATGTTGCCTGCTACATTTATCAACTAACTGTGCTCAAGGTTTGTATGGTTGAAATAATTTCGTTACAAGAAACTCTTTGACTCGCCAGAGTGTTGACCTTGATAATTGGCACCTGCTTTTCTTTTTATCCTTCTCGCTCATGCCCTAAAACTGTTTCTTGAAACTAATTCTCGCTTCTTGAAATTGTTTTCTAGCTTCTTGATTCTTGAGCAGTTTTCCTCTTGGTAAAATTTGGTTCACCTTCACCTGGGTGAAATTATATTATAGAGAGAGATCATGGGGCATATGGAAACTTTCCAACCAAGATATACATCATGCTCTACCTCTTAAAAATCCTGCAATCATTTCTTATTTTCTTGGAAGCTCGAAATCCTAACTGTAGAGATTGCACGAATTAGTAGTCGTCAAATCGATCAAAATGATCAATCCTGACCATTGATATCTTAAACGTGAGAATGTTTCATCGAACCACTAGTAATCCATTGGAGCAATCAAGGTCCACAAAGTCATAAAAATCAATAGCCATCAGATCATTCTCGTAGAGCTATCTCGGTCACTGATTTGTGACTTTTTAGGCCCCGTGACTTATTTGTAGATTGAGAAATCTCGACCATTGATTTGAAAGAGGGAGTGAACTTTTATCTGGACCATTGATCAGTTCCACTTGCAAGAGGTTTGTGGACAGATCTGGTCCATTGACTAGTCCCCCTTAAAAAATTGTTCGAGAGAAGATCCGGGCTGTCAATCGATCATGTCCATGAAAGTGGTCAAGATTTGCTATTTCAAAATGACTCCAACGAGGGAAATCCTAGATCAAATATCAACCATATATATGGGGTTTCCAAGGGAAGTCCAACGACGTACGAGAGTCGTCGATTTGAGTCAACCAAGAATCCAAAACCGGCTAAGGAAAATATTGTCATGATGAAGTCATCCTAGACATGTGGAAAATTTTCACTGGCCCATGATGGAAGTGATTTGGCATAGGTGCATGAAATGTGTCACACAAATTCTAGGTGTTGGCCTATGTATGTGGTTGGCTCCATCTATCCACATGGAAATCACCGATTGGCCCTAACTATGCTTCACTGGTGGGTTCACATGACACTTGACCAAGATTCTTCAAGGCCTGAGAGTAGATCTAGACCGTTAATTGGTCTCGCTTGAAAAAAGGTCCAAGAGTAGATCTGAACCATCCATTAGGGGTGCCCATCGGAGTCTTCATGGTCTGGGTTGCAAACAAGACTCTGACGAGGGGACTCTGATCCTGAATCTTTACTGTTGATCTAGATTTGTTAGGGGAAGTATGACGATGTACGAGAGTCATCGATCTGGATCAACCAAGAACTTGAAATTGGCTAAAGCAAAGATATTTATGTTGACATCATACTGGAAACATGGCGACATTTCAGTAGCCCATGACAGTGCTGATGTGGCAGGGGAGAGGGACACGTTTCACCCATTTTTGGTGTATTGACCTGTGCATCTAGTGGGTTCCACATGTACACATGGCAACATACGATTAGCTCTGACAAGCTCTGTTGGTGGGATGAGATGACACCTGGTCGAGAGGCTATGAGATCAATGATAAAATCTAGGTTGTTGATATCTCAGGATACGGTTGATGGCACGATGAGATCTGGGTCGTCCATCAAAGGTGCTCCATTCAAAGTGTTGAAGGACAAGGCTCCAATGGGACTCTGATAAGATGAATATGAAGACAAATATCAACCATTGATTGGAGGAACATGAGATTAAATGAGAGTCGTTGATCTCACCATGATCAAAATAAAAAAAAATCTAAGGCATGAACATTATTATGGTGACATCACCCTAGACACGTGATGACATTTCACTAGCCCATGACGGCATTGACATGGCAGGGGAGCGAGACATGTGTCACCCATTTTCAGTGTATTGACCTGTGCATCTAGTGGGTTCCACATGTACACATGGAAACATCTTATTGGGTCACAAGATCTGAGGTCACATTTTGACCCTTGATTGGGGGTGCACTTACTTAAATATGGATCGTTTATCAAAGGTGTCTCATCGGAGCAGTTTGGGAGATAGGTTATGAAATTAATCCAATGAAGGAGACTCCAACAAAGAGGACTCCGATGAAAAATTGGAACCGTTGATCATGCACCATTTTCATCATACTTGTTTGATCAGGTCAGAACTTGAATTCTTTCTAGCACTTGGTTTCTTGGCTGTGGTATCATGATAAGCCCCTAGGATACTGGCACTTAAGCTCTTTTGGGGCATGATAAGACCCCTTTTGACCATGACAAGCCATTTTTTATTGTGACAAACCCCTTTTGACTATGACAAGCCCCTGAGGGATTAATTTTTTCCTTAGGCACACAAGGGCATGGATTTTTGGGTTGTTTCTTCATTTTTCCTTAGGAAACTTTGACTTTAATTTGTGCAGAGGCTCCTGAAGCTCAAATTTTTGTTGATAACTCATTTGATATCAAACTTATAACTTTAGTCATCCTTCATTTAATTGCAAGAACAAATATAGTACTAACATTTGGCTCCAGTGGGGACAAATTTCCCTTGTGGTATGCTGAGAACTCTAAACTAAGTGCCTTCTTCCATTGGGTTATGGAGTCTACCCGAAAATATACATCTCATTTAGAAATGAAAATTGATTTGATATGTGACACATAAAATTCTCAACAACTTATATTGTTAGAATCCTATCTACTTTATTAAGTAAGAAATGTTGAATGAAGGAAAATTAAAACAAACTCTACCAGTTGAAAACAAATGCTTGATCACAAGTTTATTTATGTACATAAATTTCCTACTCTAATCAATCAAGTGAAATGATACTTCCAATGATACCAAGACAGTTCCTTATTGCATGGTTGAACTTCTCGCATACACCTTTCCAAAATAAGAACAAGCAAAATTGGAAGTCACAACATGATATGATTATGAAATTTTTGCTTATGATCTGAAAATGTTTGCATCATATATATTAAGTCATTTGAGATATTGGATAATGAAAACTCCAACCAAGATGTGATTGGATTATGAAAAGTGTGAGAAATAACAAATTGCTCAACAAAACTTGAGATTTCTTCTTCATAAAAGAGTTGACTGAACTTCTCTAGGAAACTCTTCGATTTCCCTGCTTGTAATTTTGATGAAGAAAAAGGAGGAAGAGGCTTCATGACATCAACAAATTTACACTAGATCTTGTTCATTATGGTCAAGATCTATATCTTTAAGAACAACTAGAAGTGATAAATGAGTATGGAATTCTTCATCATAGCTCTCATAATTATCATACATTGGTGCACCAACAACATTTTTTGAAGATTCGACTTTAGATATATGTCCCACAATACCAAGCTCTGATTTTGTGTCATGATGATCATATATGAACCTACCATAAGTTGAAAATTCTATGAATAATGATACAAAAATCCACACATCTTCTTCAATTTAATATTCATCAAAATTATGATTGGTGTTGTAGAATCCAGTATGAGCAGATTTACAAGAATCCTTCTTATATTCCTCATGAAACAACCATTGAGTAGTATATTGCTCATAAAAAACAAGGGGCAACACATCATCATTAATGTTACCTTGAAATAGATTTACATAATTTTTAGCAACACAGTCTTAATTTTGATCAATAGGTGTGAAAGAAAGCATTGTCTCTTCTTTAAAATCCTCAAGAATATATCCATAACTAACATCCCTTTTAAACTAAAATTCAAAAAATTCTCTCTTCTTCACTACTATAGAAGACATATTTTTTATGTTCTATATCCAACTCAAGTTTTTCATTACAACATTGTTCAAAAGGAAACTCATAATATGGAAATTCAGAAATATTCTTTGGATCTTCTTGAAAATTTAAACATTCATCAACACATACAATATTTCTTGAAACAATGATAGGTATTTGAAACTCATGACCATCCTCAAAAGGAGAAATATCTTTCTGAATATGATATTGATTAGAACCTTTCAATACATAAAGAATTATTGTATCCTCTTGTATATTTTATGAAGCTTTTGTGTAAACACCCTCCAGTGATATCTCTTCATTTGAATTTGCAAGGCTATATTCATCATTTTCACTGTTATAGTAAGCTTCCCTTTCAAAATATTGTTCATATTCATCATATGTGATCTCCCCTTCCTCTTCATTATCACATGAAGAGTCTTCTTTATTCTGTGAAACGGATTTAAAACTTTCATTGCAGCAACTTCCAAGAGGAAGATCAATCAGATACCTCCTTTTGTACTGAGAATGAAATATCGTGTGAAAATATTTTAGTGAAGCTATAAAAGAAGCAAGAAAGGATTTGTACCATTGAAGAGCGTCTCTCTCTAAAGAGAGAATGAACATTTTCATGAGGAAATATTCATGAGAGATACTGATTTGATGCATACAATAATGGAATTATACAAAATTATGAGACATATTATCATTATCAATTTCTCTGAATCTAGGAAGATAGTCTTCCTAGACTCTTATACCAAGTATAGGATTAGGAAATCCAGATATATTTGAAAAATCAAATGGATAAAACCTTGCATCCACTATATCATCACTTGATCTTGCCATTAAAACATAGTGGAATCTCCAGTGAGATCACAATGTATAAGGGAGTAATAGGATTTTTAGGAAAGTTCGAAGGGAAGAGCCTATTTCTTGAAAAGATTCTAAAGAAGAATTCAGGACAAATATCAAAGGTTAAGGGGGGGAACTTTGAATTAGAAAAATCATTTTCATGTATATTAATTATGTCTACAGATTCAACACTTTGATGAATAGTAGAAGAAGATGCTTCTAGATCGAAGTTACCCAAAGAAGAAAATATATGGCATTCTCAGATATTTTTCTAGGTCACAAGCTTTTCTGGATTTGAATAGGTTGGAATCTAATCAAGGTTAGGGTGGATTTTGGTGTGTCTTCTGGCAGAGGCCAAATTTTCCTTCTGTGGAGTCTCCACGTGAAATATGAAAAACCAAGTGCATGAGATGTTATAGGATGTTATTGGAACGATGTTGAGGCACTCCAAGGGCCAAGACTTAGGATGAATCTTAAGGCCAGATATCATAGTAAAATAATTGTGCAATATTTGTGAAGTTTTTCCCTCCCTCTCTCTCTCTCTCTTCCTCTTCTCAAATTATAGGACCTTAAACATTCTTATTTTATATGATAGATTCTCTTGACTATCAGTGGCATATGTCTATGAGTGTTTCAGATAATCAAGATTTAACAAGAGAATGAAGTGATGAATTGGAATAAAAACAAGATAAACATACATGGAACTACTGAGAATGAATCATGTAGATTTTAGAAATAGAACAACGTGTTGTTCAATTAAGAATTCATCATCTCTAACATGTATATACATATCAATAAAACATGCTTCAAACAATTAACATCTTCATACTCTCAAATTCAAGGAGCTACCCTCTACATATCATTCAAATGCATAAATCAAATGACAATAAATGGTCATACATTAAGAGGAAATGACTTTTATGTCATTACCATAAATCATACAGTAATACTGAACATGAAGAATGGCTTGCTGTCTGAGATTTTATAAATTAGATCTGATACAAGAAAGAAAAAATGGGAGAATCTTTGTTTCCTACTACATTTATCAACTGACTGTGCTCAAGGTTTCTGTGGTTGAAAAACTTTGGTTACAAGAAACTCTTTAACTCCCCAAAGTTACAAACTTGATAATGGGTGCCTTCTTTGCTTTTTATCCTTCTCGCTCATTCCCTAAAACCGTTTCTTGAAACTACTTCCCACTTCTTGAAATTGTTTTCTAGCTTCTTGATTCTTGAGCGGTTTTCCTCTTGGTAAACTTTGGTTCACCTTCACCTAGGTGAAATTCTGTTATAGAGAGAGATTGTGGGGCAGCTGGAAAATTTATATCCATGATATACATCGTGCTCTACCTCGTAAAAATACCTGCAATCATTTTCTCTTTGGATTGAAGCTCAAAATACCAACTGTAGAGATCTCACGACTCAACATCCATTAGATCAATCTTAGCGATCAATCCTAACCATTGATCTCTTAAATGTGGGCCTCTTTCATCAGACCGCTAGTAATCCATTGGAGAAATCAAGGTCCAGAAAGGAGTAAAACACAACAGTCATCGAATCACTCTCAGGGAGCTATCTCAGTCATTGATCTATGACTTTTTAGGCCCCACGACTTATTTGTAGATCGAGCAATATCAATCGTTGATTTGAAAGAAGGAGTGCACTTTGATCTGGATCGTTGATTGATTCCACTTGAAAGAAGTCTAAGGGTAGATATGGCCCATTTATTAGTCCCCCTTAAAAAAGGTTTGAGAGCATATTTGGATTGTCAATCGGTCATGTCCATCAAAGTGTTCGGGGTATACTCATTCAAAATGACTTTGAGGAGGGAAATCAAAGAAAAAATATCAACCATATATCTAGAGTTTCTAGGGGAAGTTCGACGACGTACGAGAGATGTTGATTTGAGTCGACTAAGAATCCAAAATTGGTTAAGGCAAAGATTGCCATGCTGAAGTCATCTTGGACATGTGGTGACTTTTCACTATCCTATGATGGCACTGATGTGGAAGGGGTACATGACATGTGTCATCCAGATTCAAAGTGTTGGCCTATGTATGTGGTGGGTTCCACCTATCAACATGGCAATCAATGATTTCCCCTTACAATGCTTCGTTGGTAGGATGACATGAGACTCGGCTAGGATGATTCAAGGCCGGAAAGAAGATCTAGATTGTTAATTGGTCTCACTTGAAAAAAGGTCCGAGAGAAGATTTGGACTTTCCATTGAGGGTTCCCATCAGAGTCTTTAGGTTCTAGGTTGCAAACATGACTCCGATGAGGGGACTCCAAGCATGAATCTTGATTGTTGATCTGGAGTTGTCAAGGGAAGTCTGACGATGTACAAGATTCGTCAATTTGGATCGATCAAGAACCCAAAATTGGCTAAGGAAAATATCTTCATGTTGATGTCATCCTAAATGTGTGGTGACATTTCACTAGCCCATGTTGGCACTGATGTGGCAGGGGAAAGGGACAGGTGTCACCTATTTTTTGGTGTATTGACTTGAGAATTTGGTGGGTTCCACATGTACATGTGGCAACATTTGATTATCTCTGACAATGCTCTGCTAGTGGGCTAACGTGACACTTGGTCAGGAGGTTGCAAGATTGATGATCAAATATGGGCCTTTGATCTCTCAGGACACAGTTGATGGTGAATGAGATCTGGGTCATCCGTCAGAGGTGCTCCATTCATAGTGATAAAGGACCAGACTCAAACGAGACTCTGATAAGATGATTGCGAAGACAAGTATCAATTGTTGATTTGCAGAACAAGAGATTAAATGAGACTTTTTTATCTCACTTTGATCGAAAGAAAAAATGTGTTAAGGCATGAACATTATTATGCTAACGTCACCTAGACATGTGGTGAAATTTCACTAGCCCATGTTAGCACTAACGTGGTAGGGGAGAGGGAAACATGTCACCCACTTTTGGTGTATTGACTTGTACATTCGGTGGGTTCCACATGTACACATGGTAGCATATGATTGGGTCTGACAAGGCTCTGCTGGCAGGCTGATGGTGACATCCTTTCAGGAGACTATGAGATATGAGGTCACATCTTGACCATTGATAGGGGGAGCGCTTACTTAAATTTGGGCCATTGATTGGAGTTGTCTCATCAGAGTGGTCCAAGAGATAGGTTTCAAAATGAATCTCATGAGGGAGACTCTGATGAAGGAGGCTCTGACAAAGAGGAATCCGATGCAAAATTGAAACCGTTGATCCTGAACCCTTTTAATCATAGTCATTCGATTAGATCGGAACTTGAATTATTTCTAGCACTTGGTTTCTTGGCCACGATATCATGATAATTCCCTAGGATATTGTCACTTAAGATATTTTGGGGCACAATAAGCCCCCTTTTGACTATGACAAGCCCCTTTTGACTATGACATACCCCTTTTGACTGCGACAAGCCCCCGAGGGATTAATTTTTGCCTCGAGCACACAAGGGCATGCATTTTATTGTTGTTTCTTCATTATTCCTTAGGAAAATTTGGCTCTGAGCTATGCAGAGGCTCTTGAAGCTTCACTTTCTACTTCTAACTTGTTTGATCTCATCCTTATAAATTCAGTCATCCTTCATTTAATTGCAAGAGAAAATACAATACTAACATGTGGGATTAATGGTCATCTTCCAGGATGACTCAGACCAGTCATGGTACTTGCATGCATATCTTCCATTGAGGATACCCACCAGAGAACCAATCAAGATCGCCATTGACGTGGGCCAATTATATTCTCTTCAAGTTTGACAAGGTAAAGGAACCAAAGGTTGATGTGACTAGATAAAAATACTTCCTGTATAGCCTGTGAAAACCTACCTCCTTTGCAAACAACTTTGGTGATTGAAATCCAGTAAATTTCATTCACAAATTGTTGGCCCTTGACAAAGTTTTGAGGATCCTTGGTCATGTTTGACCTACTTTTGGGACTTTGATAGGCTTTCGAAGATGGAGCGCAAGTCGAAGCAGAGATCGTGGGATCTTGGCCCCTTTTAGGGATTTTTGGGTTTTGGGCTTATGTAACGGGAGTGGGGATGTCGGCCCATGGGTTTACCCATGTTTAGGCCCATTTTGTAATGTATAAATAGAAATCTAGGCGATGCAGGAAGTAGAAAGTTCGATCTATGTGATCGGAGAAGGAACAAGTATGTGATGCTAAGTGCTAAGTGTTAATTGCTAAGTGCAAATTGAAATTGTAATTTCTCTGTGCATACTAAGTGAGACTTGAAGAGCTAAGTGCAAGTGATTGTAAGAGACCATGGAAGGCTTTGTGTTGTAATACAGGGAAGGAGGATCGAGCAAGTGTTACAAGGTAAAAATTCTCTATGGCCATGGTAAACCATAACAGACAGGTATGACTGCATAAATCTACTCAATTCCAACATATGCTATATAAACCAATGTGCAATCGAGATAAGAAAGAAGCCTACCTCATTCCAACGTTTGATGGTGTTCCACTATTGAGTACTTTGACTCAAAGATTTGTATCTGAAACAAGTTCTCAACAAACAAGCAGAGAAAGTATATAGTGATAGTATAAAGGGGTTAACACATTAGATAACATAATCCATTAATAAAAATTACGAATATGCCCATGGATAATAATCATATATTTGCATGATACCAATTGGATAGGAAAGGAGTATTTCTATTAATAAATGATCAGCAGAAGAAAAAACATTACAGACTTCCATGTTGGCACGGTTTGAAACCAAGAAGCCAAGTTCCTTCCAACTGGGCCTCCACCACTTCAATCCTCCACCAAAGGCAAGGTCATAGAAAAGAGACAATGAGGTTCTCTCAACAATAGGGAAAGATATTGGGGGTTGAACACTGTGTTCAGACTTGAGGGACAAAGGGATGTAGACTCAATATAAAGTAATTTCTCCAGAGTAACTTTTATCTCAAAGTTGAATGCTTTCTCTTCTTTTCCATAGCTCGGAATTGTGTTCTTATAGCCTTCAAAATGCAACTAAAGGGCCGATTCGGAACGTTTCCAGCATATGGAAGGCCAAGGATCAGAGATATATTATCGTGACATGGAAACCCAATTTCATTTTTGTATTTTATAGCACAAATAGCTATGTACAAGGGTTGTAGTGGATCAGCCTGCATATATGCATGTTGTATAGTAGATAGGGCCCGTATATGTGGAAAAATATGTATTTTTAGATCTGGATTCATCAAAAAGGGATGACAAGTCTGCATAGGGAAATGGAAAAAAGGCCCTCTATGCAAGATAGCAATGGTGAGACAAATCCTGCTATAACATATGCCCCCTAATGTGTGAGATCAGAGGAGTATCTGTGATGGCCAAAATACATTATAAATAAACAAGAAGTGGAGTGGTGTAAACCCAGCTGGAAATACTAGCTGCTCTTTACATTCTATGTTGAATTTACATACATGGATGCTAATAGAATAAAATGCAGATCCATGTGGAAAATATACCAAATAAGTGTTTGTGGCCATGAATAAGAAAATACAAATGTGTTTATATTTCAAAAGTTGTCATAATCACGAACAAGGCCCAATAGAACCAGTCTCAAAACCAATCTAAAGATATCTGTATACGATGGAGTCTAATATGATGTATCATGATTACTATAGTCAAATAGGTGTTGGTCCAATGAAAAGGAAGCAATAGCTCAGGAAAGCTGCAGCCACATAATGATGTCTTCAAGTCTTCTACACATCCACCAATGGTGCAAGTCTACATTATGTGAATAAAGGAGTTGAGGTAGAACACAATGAGACATTGTTTGATTACCAGTCATTGAGGTATACCGTTAACAAATGTGATACAACCTACCAATAATGAAAGTAGGTATCAAGGCACCGAGAACATTCCTACACATGTGAATAAAGGATTCGATGTCGAACACCTAAGGAATCCATTGATCGAGATACATTGATGTATTCCCATCTATCAATGGCGAGAGAGCCTGCCACTAATGATTGCAAGTCTCAAGGTACTCATAAAACTCTAGGTATCAGATCCAGAATAAATGAGCTAAATTTGATGGAAAGAGACTTGCTGAAAGGAGAGCATTAAGGCATCTCTCATCAGTCAGCACGAGGAACAAATCAGGAGCTTCATAATTTGGTGGAGATCGGACGAAGAATATGTTCATGAACCAACGACCCTGTGTTGGTCTCCAGGTATGAACGATTTATTCACCCTTTTCCTACATTAATTTATCAATCCAGGTGCATATCCTTTCAAGGCAACATGCAAGGTATATGCAGGGGAAAGAGTACAATTCGTTCTGGCCAAGGGTTCATGATTAATATTCAAGCATCACTGTCAAATTGGATTAATTACAACTTTCGAAAAGCAATCATAAGAATCACACACTGTAACAGCAAGTATAAACTGATAAATAACACACTGTAACAGCAGCATAAACTGATAAATGACACACTGTAACAGTAGCATAAAATGATAAACAACACACTGTAATAGCAAGCATAAATTGATAAATAAAACACACAGGAAGACGCGACACCTGATCAGAAGAGCGGGCCCAGCTCTCTGATCAGGGATGCATTGGTCACAGCAAAGATGAAGATAGAAAAATAGGTAGTGTTTTATAAATCTGAAAAAGGTTATTACAATCTCAATGGGGACATCCCCAGTTACAGGAATAAACTGTCTTTTATACATCAAAAGGGAGAACAACATCTTTCCCCAAAACATGGTAACCATATCCCCAAAAATACACATTAGTTGGAACAACACCAATACCAGATGGACAGGATCAGTGAAATGCCCAAGATGGTTCAAGGATCTACGACTCTAGCTGCACAGCCTCTTTATGGCTTGGTTGTTGCTGTGAAGAGAGGATATACTGCGGGATGAAGCCCTGGTCCTGTTCTCCAGAAGTTGCGGTCAAACATTCATTTTAGTGTTGCAAATAGGTAAAACTCCGCGACTTTTACTTCATTAATAAAATATTCCAATAGACAAGGTAGGGGTATTTACCTCACAGATATAGCATAGTAAACATAGGTAAATAAGTGCAAAAAGGTCAAAAAGGTAATGGAAATGAAGCAGAAAGATAGCCCGATTTGGTGCCCAACATCTCCCCCCAACTAGCCTTTTGCATGCCCTCATGCAGTCCGCCGCTTCCATAGGTCTGGATTTCACTGACTGTTGGCTTCGTGAAAATGGGCAAGGTCATATTCTTCAGCCATCTCTGTTCCTGGAACTTTAAAACCATCTGAGAGGTGGACGTCTTCCCACCAATCTTCCAGGATGATATACGCTGGAGTGTAATCTTCTACTGGAAACCAAATAGTGGGAAACTGAAACTAGAGTCCCATCCGTCAGATCCCACTTGTTCGTACACATGCCACATATCTGGGCACTCTGGGGAGCACCCATGCAAAATTTGGTGCCCCAAAAGGTTCCATGTTCCGGACAGCTGTAAGTGTCATCATCCACCTTTTCTGACAGCAATCAAGGGCCTCTTCATGAAATGTGACTATTTTCTTAACACAAAGGTCAAGGCACCAATTTTGTGTCCTCAACATTCTATCTCTATTTGCCTCAATTCCCAAAAAGGTGTTATGTTTATTAAACATGGTAACTGCCCTTTCAGGTTCTCCTCTTACCATAAACGGCTTTGTAACCTGATTAGATTCAAATGTGTTAAAAGCCTTCTGCCAGCTGATCTGGTTGAAAGTGTAAGAGGTGAGGGCCCTTAAATGAATGTCCCCCACATACGGGACTAGATTGAAGTCTCTGTCTAGGTGCAGCAGATATCCATGCAGGTAAAATTCGCACATCAAATGCTGAGTTGGCACGTCGTGGTGCCTCATTATTCGGAGGAATTGTACACCATTTTCTATTTTATAACTAATCTCGTTTTTTATGCTCTCCATGCAAAATAAAAGAAAATGTTCATGTAAGAATAAAGAATAACAAGAAGCAGGGGGTGACATGCCATCACCTCTTGCGCCAAATTAAACATATGCTCCTTATCATTTTTCAGCTCTGCCACTTGCTTTTCCAACTGCTCCATTTTGAGATGCTACTTCACATGCCTTAGTCTCATGATGTTTATATGCTCCACATATTCAAAAATAGTTGTGGAGGCTCATTCCTGAGTTCTTCTGACCTCGTTTTGATACTGCGCCACAGTAGATTTCCAAATCTGCACTTCGACCGTTAAGGCATGCTCACGGTCTTCAAACAATCACTCAACCGGGTCTGTTTGAGTAGCAGTAGAGGTTATGGCTACCTGGTCCATCTGAGTTTTTGCTTCTACTCCTATGGTCTTGGACTTTCTAGCTTGTTGCTTGTATTTCTTCATCCGCTTCTACATTTTGTGTAGTTGTTTCCTTAGTTTCCTGACCTCCATCTTAAGTCGCATTGTCTCTTTAAACTGTAACTGATGTTTTTGTTTGATTGGAAGTCTTACGACCTTCTTGTCTGGCTCTTCCATTGGCTCATTCGTCAGGACCACTTCGCTTGGTCCCTCCTCTTTACCTACAACTATTTCCTCTTATTTCTCGCTCACCGCGACCGGTGATGCCCTTGCGAGATGCTCTCCTGCTAATGTGTATGTTTGAGTATCATCCACCCCACACAATTGTTGTGGATTTTGTGATAGAATTGGAGGAATGGCGAGATATTCTTCTGTACACCAAAGGGAATGAGTTTTCCTTGCTCCTATTGGAATAAAGGAGAAAAAGGAGAACTGCCAGGGATCTTCAATATTCAGTCCCGAGGTCGATGCTGGTTCTCGTGGTTCAATGCCAACCTCACCCCCTAGTTCTCCCATCACTTCTTCCATGGGCTCTATGGTCGGGGTGGTAACGACCTCTTCTTTATTCTGGTTATCCTCCTCCATCGACTCCATGGTGACAGCAGGTCCTTGTGGAGTACCCTCGGTCAAAATATCGACCAATTCACCCACTCCTGTCTGTTGTGACCCTGCTTCTGTGGTTGTCATGCTATCAAATTGCTCTGCTAGTTCCATAGGTGAGGCTGGTTCTTGTGGGATAGCTTCAACCGTGGTACTAGTGGGTCTTTTTGTGTCAACTTTTGCATCTTCCATTGGTTCCATGGTTTTGACTTGCTCTTGGGGAGAAACCTCTTCTTCAATTGCTTCAAATTCCATCTCCATCTCTTCTGGTTCCTCTTGGTCAACATAGTCATCTTCTCCTGCATTTTCCTCCTCCGTGGCTTCTGGTTCATCTTCCCTAGCAGCCACAACAGATGCTACTTCTTCCTCTGTGGAATCTTGAAATAGTTCCCACGGGATTGGGATTTGTCTGATGGAATTCATTACTAACAGCTGAACCAACCCATGATGGGTGATGGTCGCCAATACCTGTCAGGACTCCTGAGCCGAATGTACCATTAGGTGAAGGCTTCTCAATAAGAAATAAGGCAAATTCATTGAGAAAGCCTCTGCTTGGGGAAATCGCAGGTGAGTTAGTATTCGGAGATGGTATTTGAATATGGTGGAGTATCTCCCTTCGCAAGTCATATATCTCATGACGAACTCTGCTACTTCCTTCCATGAATGCGACAATGAATTTTGGTCGTATCCTCGACCCTTCTGCACAATGCTTTCTCCTGCCTGTAAAAAGGATTTGGGAAACTCCGGAAGGATGGACCTTCTTGAAAACCATCGTTATCTATTTTGAGGGAGTCCATTGACTTCTACAATGGCTTCCTCTGTCACAGGAATTTCAATTCCACGGACCTGAGAGCTTCCTTCTCTCAAGTTGAGTGAAAATTCCATCAAAATTTCTTCGTTCGACCCTTTTAACCTATCAAAGTAAACATTCCAGCCCGCGTTCTCAAATACCTACCATACCTCCTGATTATTCCAAACTCTCGTTGTATCTTCAGGCTCATGCCACACAGCTCATCCACCCATTGCTGCAGAGGTGGAGTCAGCACGATGAATGCAGTTAGCTGGTAGGGGAAAATGACAGGGCTCCAAACCATTGGCAACTGAAATAACATCATATCACTTTTGGGGACAACAGATGAAACAACGCTGGTATGTTTGGAAATGATGACAAATTGTGGTGGTACTATCAAAAATTTAATGCAGCATGTTGGGGAGGTGACTAATTATGACTCTGTGCGTACGAGTATGCATTTCAACATATAAAGTTATGATTATGGAGTGTCAAAATCATTGGATTTTGTTTGGTGAGGATCGTGTGTCATAAATGATTTTTCAAGGTATGTCGTCTTTTATTATGACGGTTCCCCCCCCCCAACTTAATTACGGCCACCCACGACACCTTTTGATGTCTTTTTGGAATATTTTAATTAAATCCATAAAAGTTGGCAGAGACGTACCTGGGGACCTACCTTATGGTGGAGTAGCAGCAAAAAAATCTAACGGAGTAACAACAACAGGGCGTAATGGTAGCAAGGAGTAACAACAACAATGAGTAATAGCAACGATGAAGTAATGACGATGGCGGAGTAGCGTCAGTTGTGGAGTAATGACAGCAGCGGAGTAACGACAGTTGCGGAGTAACAACACCGGAGGAGTAATGGCAGTTGCGGAGTAACAACACCGATAGAGTAACGACAGTTGCGGAGTAACGACACCAGTGGAGTAACGACAGTTGCAGAGTAACAACATCGACAAAGTAATGGTAATTGCGGAGTAACGACAATGGTGGAGTAACGATAGTTGCGGAGTAACAACACTTAGTGAAGTAATCAGTACACACCAGTGGAGTAACAACAACGTATTTATAGTAGCACTAGTGGAGTAACATCACTGAGTGTTACATTTCTCCTGGCCATATTCCTTTGTTATTCCTGCAAAATTCAAACAAGTAAGAAATAACAATTTTTTTTTTTATAAT
>ML782541.1:416471-441755 GCA_009831015.1 Picea engelmannii | reverse complement strand
TACAGCAGAGTGAAAGTGTCCTTCATCCCAACAACCATTAAATCAGATGAGTCAGAAAGGTGTTTGACAAAGGCATTTCTAGAGGCTGGATGGTGGTATAGTTTTAGACGGTCTCTGTTTACTAAGAATGAGGTATGATTCTCATCTATTGTAACTAATCTAATCATTCCATTTTCGAACACTATGTCTACTTAGTATGGCCCCATCCAGCGAGTGCAAAGCTTGCCTTTGAAATACTTAAATTGGGAATCATAAAGTAATGCCCAATCTCCCACATGAAACACCTTACTTTTGATGAATTTATCATGCCATTTCATTCTCTGTTGTTGAACAACAGTGGTCTTCTAGACAGCGACTAACTGAATTTCATCCAACTCATTCAGTTGTTCCAGTCGGTGTTTTTGTGCTTCTGATGGGTCTAGGCCTACTTCTAGAGTTGTTCTGAGTGTACTGATATCAAATTCCACTCGAAACAAGGGGACTTTCCCATAGACTAATTCAAATGGTGAAAACCCAGTTGTGTTTCGCCATGTTGTTATGTATGCCCATAAATCTTCGGGAAGTTTCTATGCCCAGTCCCAACGATGACTTGCTACTATCTTTGTTAAGATATTTTCTAATACCTTGTTTGTGCTTTCTACTTTCCCATTCACCTGGGGGTGATAGGGGGTTTTCACTCTATGTTTGACTCCATATTTCTGCATCATCTTTCCTATCATGTGAGATGTGAACTTTGATCCTCCATCCAACACAATTTCCCTTGGGGTACTGTATCGGGAAAAGATTTCTTCAAAAAGAAATTCTTCCACTACTTGTTCTGTTGCTCTTGTGACCGCTCTGGCTTCCACCCATTTAGTTACATAATTAGTGCAGACCAGGATGTAATCTTTCTGATGAGAAGGTGGGTTGAAGGGTCCAACAAAATCAATGGCCCATTTCTCAAATGGTTCAAGGACTATCTGGGGCTGTAGAGGCATCTCATATACTTTCCCAGGTTGTCCCATCCATTGGTAGCTATCACACCTTCGAACATAATCCTGGGCATCACGAAAGATGGAGGGCCAGTAATATCCCATTTGCAGCACTTTGTGACCCTTTATTTTATCAGCAAAATGTCCTCCATAGGGTCCATCATGTGCAGCCTTCAGTATCTCATAGATATTATCTTCTGCCACACAACGCCGAATCTATTGGTTAGCCTCTATATGAAAGAGATATCCTACCATCCATGAATATCGGGTACTCTGGTGAATAATCTTCCTTTTCTCTTTATATGACAGATGACGAGGCACCTTCCCTGAAGAAAGATAATTAGCAATATCTACATACCACGGAGTGTTAGCAGATATTGCAAAAAGATGTTCATCTGGGAAATTATCTTCAATTGGTGTATCCTTACCTTCATGTTCTATACTAGATAAGAAATATGCAACCACATTGTCCTTCCATGGTTTATCTACTATAGTAATATCAAATTCCTGTAGTATCAAGAGCCATCTTGTGATACGACCAGGGGTATCAGGTTTATTCATTAAATACCTGATGGTTGCATGATCAATATGCACAAAGGTAGGATACCCGGTAATGTAGTGCCGAAATTTGTTGATGGCGTAAATGACAGCAAGGAACTCTTTCTCAGTCAATGTGTAGTTTAATTCAGCAGGAGCCAAATTCTTACTAACGTAGTAAACTGTGTATGGCATTTTGTCCTCTTGTTGTCCTAATACTGCACCAACAGCTATTTGGGAAGCATCCATATGAATATGGAAAGGTAATGACCAGTCTGGCCATCTAAGGATTGGAGCGCTACATACCAATTCCTTAATTCGCGTAAAGGCTGCATCACAGTCCTCTGTCCATGCAAAATCTGAATCTTTTGTTAGCAATTGAAAAAGTGGGTGTGCTACTTTAGCAAAATTTTCTATAAAATGCTTGTAATAACCAGCACAACCAATAAATATGTGTACCTGCATGGGTGTTTTGGGTATCAGGAAATGATGAATTACCTTTGTCTTTGCTGGGTCCATCCGGATTCCTTCAGCTGAGAGAAAATGTCCCAGAAAAATACCCTCTTCCATCATCATATGGAATTTTTCCGTACTCAACGAGACACGCGCTTGTATACACCTTTCGAGAACTTTTTCTAATTTTTTCAGCCCTTCAAGAAATGAATCTCCATATGGAGTAAAGTCATCCATGTAGATTTCAACACCGCCATCTATCAAATCAGAGAAGATTCCCAAAATTGCCCTCTGGAACGTTGTAGGAGCATTACACAAGCCAAAAGGAAGGACCCGATATGCGAATGTTCCCAAGAGGCATGTGAAAGTGGTTTTATCCTGATCTTCAGGAGCTATCTAGATATGGTTATACCCACTAAACCCATCTAGAAAAGAAAATAACCTTTTTCCAACCAATGTGTCCAGAACTTGATCAATAAATGGCAAAGGAAAATGATCTTTCTGCATAGCCTTATTTAATTCTCGATAATCCACGCATATTCTCCATTTACCATTTTTCTTAGGGACCATTACTAATGGGGAGACCCATTGGCTATCTGAGATGGGGTAAATAAAACCTACGTCTATTAATTTCTGAAGTTCTTCTTTCACAACATTTTTCAATGCGGGGTTCATCCTTCTCTGAGGTTGTCTCATAGGACAACAATCCTCCTTAATGTATATATGATGGGTACATGAATTAGCATGGATCCCTTTCATATCTGTATAATCCCAAGTGAAGGCCTCTTTGTGTTTCTGAAGGACATCCACGAGTTGCTTCTTCTGGGATTCTAACAGGGTTGGATTAATATTCAGGGTTTTCCCTGGTTCTAGTTCTACTGGGACACTTTCACTGGGTGCATCAATAGGTAGCTTCTCTGATCCTTCTGTTGTTTCAATTGTTTCCTTAGTCTCACAACTTAGGATAGATTCTAGGAATTGTTGATTTGTTTCAGAAATGGAGAAAGGATAATCCATAAAAGAGGTGATTACATCATCTTCCGATTCTAATTTCAACTGAAGGGCTTGTCCAATAGTGAGAACTAGCCTCAATTCCTCATTTTTTGTTTCAGACTCTTTCCTAGATAAAATTTTCTTGCTTCTTGTTGGTTTTATGGATGGGTTTGGTTCTGCAGGTGGGTATAACACTAAGTTCTTAATGTTGTGCCCATTGGAAATAACCATGTGCCCTGATCGACACCCAATGTAAGCATCTGTAGTAGCCAGCCATGGTCTACCCAAGATCAAAGGATGGCCACCCACTGAAGATTATGTCTGTAAGAGTAGGAAATATATGGGATAGTGCCATGAATCTACTGAAATTGTTACATCTTCCAACTTTCCTACATGTTTGACTGTGGATCGGTCTGCCAATTCCAATACTGTAGGTGTATGTTTCAAGTTATGAAGACCTAATGCATGCATGGTTTTAGTGGTGATAACATTGATGGAAACACCCAGGTCTACCAACACATTTGGAATCTGTACCCCATTAATTTGTACTATCAGAATTGGGTTCCTCGGATCTCCATACTTTTCAGGCATTGACTTTCCCATCATGAAATTTGATAATTTTCCCATAACATGAATGGTAAGGGGGTCTTTGGATTTCTTTGCAGGTTTCTTTGAATAGTATTCCCTAAGAGTATTTTCATATATTGGCACATCCTTCATAGCTTGTAATAAGGGAATTTTAACGAATAAGTTCTGCAATTCTCCTAGTAAATCAAATTCAGCTTGAGGGCTTGATTTACTCAAAGTTAGTCTCTCTGGGTAAGGTGGTTCAGATTGATGTTTTTTTACAAGAGGTGCCTGGTTTCTATAGTTTTTTTTGGTTCTTTACTAATTGGTTCTGATTCCTTACCTTCACTATCAAATTTTTCAATGGTAAATGGAGGAGGTTGAGCATCAATTGTCTACCCTGATCATAGATTCATTTCATACAACTCTGCAGAGGAAATGTTATATGAAGGTAGGTTAACAATGTCAGTTTGATGAACTCCCCTGCTATTAGGATTCAGATCAGGTTGGATTGGGAGCTGAGGATGGGCAGGTTGGTTACCCGGAGGCACATTAGAGGGAAGTTGGAGTTGCTACTGTGCCATCGATTGAGGAAACTACCCAGGAGGGGATCCTCACCAAGTTGGAGCCCGTGGGGAGCTTGAGTGGCTTGAGGGTTCCACTGCTGCCATGGTGTAAACTGGTATTGTGGCCACATGGAAGGATAGGGCATGGATTGAGGATTCATATTAGAATTATTGAAGTACTTAGATGGATCTGAGTACATACCTTGATTTCCCATTGGTGATCGAGGTTGCCATGGCTTTCTAGACCCCATGAGGTATAGTTGCTCCATGTCTTTCCCCGTTCCTTGAAAGACTTCTTTCAGGCCTGGCAGGGAGGAGCATGATCTTGTTGCATGATATAGCTTGCAGATTGCACATTCCTCTGTGGAGTTTAGTGGACATTCCCTCTCTGTATGCTTCTTTCTACATGTCAGGAAAAATATCGTCATAGTCCTGTCCAACTTCTATTTTACTTGCATCATATCCATCTGTGTTGATAGGGTGCTGAGGATATCCGTCCTCAGATTGTCTAGTAGGTTTCTGATTTCTGCTTTCGTAACACCTCTGCCAGACCCTTTTACTGAGCGAATTCCTTGTGTATTTCTTGCAAGTCCTCTTGAGCACTGAATGCATAATTCGTAGATACCTTCGAAGCTTTCCTGAGAGATGTCTCCTTTTCCCACAATGTTTAATAGTTCCATTAAGTCCTCACAGAAAGATCGGAGGAGGATAAATTTTAGAATTTCCTTATCCAGGTCAGAGTGACCCGACCTCTGCAAGGTATACTTGAATCATTCCATGCAATCTTCCAAACTCTCGTCTTCTTTTTGTTTGAGCTTGAAAAGTTCCTCCTTAATGCTCCAGGATTTACAGTAGTCATGGTATTTTTCCATAAAAACTGTCCACATATCATCCCATGTGGAAATAGTGCTTCCTCCAAGGCCCATGAACCATCGCAGAGTTTTCCCTTTTAATGTAGACGAAATGTTTTTTAACTTTTGGGATTTTGTCGTGTAGTCATACCCTCAGCACACTATGTCGAATTCGAATAGAAATGTGTTGGGATCTTCTGAAACAGCCCATGAAAGTTTGGTAAGGATGCTAATGGAATAGGCTTAGTGGGTGCACCAACTCCCGGGTTTCTGATTGGAAACTCAATAGTGGAGATTGTGCGAGCCATAAATATCTTCCAATAACCACTGGGTATTTCACCAGACTCTGTAGGAGATGGTTGAGACTTCCTTACCCCTTGGATCCGAGTTGCTTTAGCAGCACTTCCCCGCCCCCTTGGTGATGCAAATACTCCTTCGATCCCTTCTCCTGCATTCTGATGACTTGATCCCTTGTCTACAACCTTCTCTCTCTTACTGGAGTGGTCTGACTCTGTGAAGGTTCTGCTTGCAACCTCTTCCCCCTCTGTTACCAGCATAAGATTTCCTTGGTCAAGTATGCTACTGGATGTTTCTTTAGCTGCTGGAGGGACCTGTTGTGTCATATCACCCAAGAATGTTGTAGACAGTAGTGGTTGATCTACTGATTGTCCCTCAGAATTCACTCTTCGTGACCTTGGCTCACGACTGCGCGAGATGATGTTTATGATTCAGCCTTTTCTATAATCTCCTGGATGAAGGTCTTTCTTCCCAAATCCAATCCTCCCTTCTTTGGGACTTTCCCTCTGGCCCCATTATTTGGTTCTTTGTTCATACAAGTGTTGGTATGATAGAGGGTGTTAGCATGAACCTACAATACTTTAGTCTTGAAGTAAGGTGTCAAAGGAACATTCCTTCCCCAAGTCAAAAGATCTTACGAAAAAGAAAGACAGCTAAAAAAAACAAGAATATAAGGTTCAGGGCCTAGAGCATGGCGTCAAAGGACTCTTCCCTCCCCTGGACAAAAACACACCACAAAAAAGACCTAATACTTTTCAAATCTGAAGTAGGGCATCAAAAGACTCCTCCCTCCCTAGGGTAAAAGCTAGGGTTTTCAAAAAAACAAGGGATTGAAAGAAATAAATCTAACTCAAGATCTGGAGCAGGGCGCCAAAAGAATCCTTCCTCCCCAAGACAAGAGATTGACAAAAATGAAAAAGAAAAAATAAAAACAAGCGGAAAGATCACCTACACTCAGGACCTGAAGCAGAGTGAGAAAACTCATTCTCTCCTCAAGACGAGATATTTACCCTCTGGTTGGCCCAGCTCATTGTCTTGCACCTTGTTAGCCTCCCTGACAACGGTGCCAAAATGTTGGTCTCCAGGTATGAACGATTTATTCACCTTTTTCCTACATTAATTTATCAATCCGGGTGCATATCCTTTCAAGGAGACACGCAAGGTATATGCAAGGGAAAGAGTACAATTTGTTCTGGCCAAGCGTTCACGATTAAGATTCAAGCATCACTGTCAAACTGGATTAATTACAACTTTTGAAAAGTAATCATAAGAATCACACACTATAACAACAAGTATAAACTGATAAATAACACACTTTAACAACAACATAAAATTATAAATGACACACTGTAACAACATCATAAACTGATAAATGACACACTGTAACAGCAAGCGTAAACTAATAAATAACACACACAGGAAGACATAGCACCTGATTAAAAGAGCGTGCCCATCTCTCTGATCAGGGTTGTGTTGGTCACAACAAAGATGAAGACAACAAAATAGGTAGTGTTTTATAAATCTGAAATTTTTTATTACAATCTCAATGGGGACATCCCCAGTTACACGAATAAATTGTCTTTTATACATCAAAAGGGAGAACAACCTCTTTCCCCAAAACATGGCAACCATATATCCAAAAATACACATTAGTTGGAACGGCACCAGTACCAGATGGACAGGATCAACGAAATGCCCAAGATGGTTCAGGGATCTGTGACTCCAGCTGCACGACCTCTTTATGGCTTGGTTGTTGCTGTGAAGAGCGTATCTGCTGCAGGATGAATCCCTGGTCCTGTTCTCCAGAAGTTGCATTCAAGCATTCGTTTTAGTGCTGCGAATAGGTAAAACTCCGCGACTTTTACTTCATTAATAAAATATTCCAATAGACAAGGTAGGGGTATTTACCTCACAGATTTAGCATAGTAAACATAGGTAAATAAGTGCAAAAAGGTCAAAAAGGTAATGGAAATGAAACAGAAAGATAGCCTGATTTGGTGCCCAACACCCTGTGCGTCTTTCGCGTGTGCCAAATGCAAGTGGTACACAAAAAAGACCCTTTGAATAGCAGCCAATGATGAAAATTGCTAACAAAGGTGAGGAAACCACCAATAAGGCTAATGGCATCTGAGACACTTCACGAATCCTAAAGTGTGAATAGATGTCTTTCCATCGAACACAAGGGAAACCACCCAGTCAACGACCAATAATGAAATGTCGACTGTTGGGTTCAAGGTGACCTACCAATGATGAAAGTAGGGCCAAGGTGCATGATAAGACCATAATATCATGTGAGTTTGAGACAAATTGAGGGTATGGCTATTGAAGGTGAATCCTCCTACGGACAAGAGGATTCCCTCTTGGTCTCTAGACTTATAAGGCCAAGACAAAAAGTGCTTAACATGGACACTAACTTCCTTTTAGATCCTATCAAGCTAATGAATGAAAGAGAAGGAGAAAGATATGTATATTATTAGCGACGTTTTTCCTTGCAAAGTCCTGGCTGAGCTTCGATCGTGAGCTCCTTGATAGATCCTGTAAGACAAACAAAGATACCATGGACTTCCTACTCTATTGATATTATCTCAATCATAGATCCATCTACTGTAGACAAACTCTTATGGAACAAGCACAAGTTTGAAAGAAACAGGCCAAGAATTGATTATATTAATGAGAACAAGTAAAAGTACTTACAATCCTTTGAATGAAGGTACAACAACCTCTTCCAGTTCTCCTTTTCCAACCCCCTTGCTCAAATAATCTCCACTGATTGCTTTGATGGCATCTCCCTCATGAGATTATAAGTTTGATGTAATTCCCAATCTCCATTGTGCCTTTCACCATGAGAAGGCATCTTTATATAACCTTGGAGAGGTCCAAACACTTGAGAGATATTTGGGATAAGTTGAGGACTCCTCTCCTTCAGTTGAGAATCTCCCCTAAGATCATGCCTTGACCATCTATTCAAATCCAACTACCTTCAGGAATTGAGGGATTCTTCCCTTATTTGCCTCAACAAACCCAGAATTTGCTAAAAAGAAGGTAGCGCTCCCCCATAAGGGTGCAAAGGGCGCTCAAGCACTCCCACAAAGAGGCTCAGGGAGCGCCAACACTCCCTGACAGTGGGTAGGGGAGCGCTCCTCTCCAAAATTCATTTTTTGAGTTGTTTTTCCAATGGCAAAGGGATTGTACTTCTTGCCAAGTGATTTTTCTTCTTCCAAACTATCCTTTGAGGTGTCTTAAGTGTCTTCATGATGTCGTTATGGGCACAACATAGGAAATATGGAAGCATACTATTTTTTACACTTGCAACACTTATAGTCAAGATGTGACACTTACAACACTTATAGTCAAGATGTGACACTTACAACACTCGTAATGATGACACTTGCGACACTATCGAAGTGAGTAATTTTGAGGTGTAACAGATTGCCCCCCAAAGTATGAAGTTAGAAGATGATGATGACTGAATTACTTTGTATACTTTTTCGAGAAAGGGTATGGACGCAGAGAAACTGGAAAAAGCTGCACACAACCATCAAACAAATATTATGGCATGTTTCAAAACCCAGGGTAGGAATACCTATGCTTGAGTGATAAATACTTCTTAGGTATGGCTTCCATCAAATACACTGCGAATACATAATTATATTGACAAAGGTATAGCCACTGAAGATACACAGTGGATCTATACTCCTATGACCTGAACTGATCGTAGCCACAAAGAATACACTGTGGATGTACGAGATGACAATACATAGCCATGACCAATACAAAGTGGATCTATGTAACAGTATATGTGTCATAGTTCAAAAGAACTCCTTTGCAACCTGGGAAAAGTATACATAAGAGTGAAAACTCAACCCAGGGTCTTCTTACTGATTCCGATGTAGTATGAATCTAACCATGTGAATAGATTTCCTAATGTCGAACATGGCAGAAACCACTTGATTACCAGTCAATGAGGTAAACCATTAACAAGCACAAGGGAGGTCACCATTGATGTCAATTATTCCCAAGGTACTCTAGCACATTCCAACGAATGTGAATGAATGAGCTGAAGTCGAACATCTGTGAAATCATCTGATCAGAGGTCAATGATTTAAACCCACTGTCGGACTCAAGGAGGCCTGCCATTAAGGCATGCAGGTCCCAATGTACTAACTGGTTTCTAAGTCTAACTCCTGGATAATGTGTTGAAGTCAACAAGAATAGACTCGTCAAGGGAGGGCCTTGATGTATCTCCCATCAACGACACGAAACAGAGACAGAGATACTTCCCTTGAACATTAAGGCACAACAGAAAAAACTTGACATGGACCAAAACATGATAATGTAGTGGATACGATGACTTTCTTCGGGTGACTCAAAGGAGTAACAAAAACTCAGAGGATTGGCTCAGTGCAGAGGTTCAACGGATAAAAAATGTATGCAAAGACAAAGTGCCATGTTCAAGGGAGACTCTAAGAGTTACTGGTAATGTTCTCAAAACCTGCTTGGCTTGCTTCCTTCAATTTTTCCCCCCATCCAGATAGACGAGTACCTCTTTTTAATTTAATGAGCTCGAGGAGGGTAAAACATGCTTGATATGACTCAGCTTCGGTAAGTCCCTCTTCCTTTGTTTAACGAACTGGAAGAAGTAAGGGTTCGATCCCATATGGGCCCTTCAATGTATGATTGTTTAATGAGTCCAGAGAAGGTAAGCTCAGTGGTTTTTCATATTTAGAGAGTATGAAAACAACTTAGAGACGACTCCAATGTTGTCCTTTTTCGTAATATTAGTCTTGCGAGGCTGAAAAAGAGATAAGTTATCACTCGAAAGACGCCCTTTCAAACCTTTTAATGAGTGGGAAAGAAATCAAGATCACTCGACAATATTTTCATGTTTAGAGAGTCTGAAAAGAGCTTAAAGACGACTCCAAGGGCTTCCTTTTTCGTTTAACCATGCAGGTCCGAAAAAGAGATAAATGTTTACCTGGTTGCATTCTCATGTATTTACGAGCACGAGAAAGAACAAATACTAAGCTCGGTATGCCCCCAGCTTGAAAGATGGGGGATTAACTCCAGAATGATCATCAAAGGCTGGAGACATGCCCTCCAAGCTTCAATTCATTCACCGACTTTGAGGTTTTCACCAATTTATCTACTAGACGGAGAAAAATGATAAGGGTGGATGAAATGAAGGTTCAAGAGAGGTGACTGTTTCATTTTTTAATGAGATTGACACAGAAAAAAGAACTATTCTCAGGGCTCCAGGTTCAATCCCCAGATTTTTGTTTCATTTTTTAACGAGCTTGCTACAGAGAGAAAAACTATGCTCAAGGCCTCTGTTTCATTTTTTAACGAGCTTGCGACAGAGAAAAGAAACTATGCTCGTGGACTCTTCTTGATCATGGCTTCCAAGATAATAACGCTTTGGAAGAACACCATGTCAAGGGACAAAACTTCGTCATGGATTCCAAGAGATATTCACTGGATGGAAGAAAATCACTCTGGAAGGAACACATGTCGAGGGTCACAACAGGGGTAAGGAGATCAGGCTCCAATAGCCCCACCGAAGAGATCACCATGTCAACTACCGGATCCAAATCATCAGAAGTTGAAGGCATGGGAGACAATGGAAAATCGACAGTAGGAGGGGAGATAGAGTGTATATCTGCCCAAATTTATTCACGAGGGGGGAGAAAAGAGGATCAATGATGGTTATCATCCCAAGGTAGATCGTCAAGGCTCGGTATTTCCTTAATAGATTCATCAAAAGAAAAAATTGGGGAAATGTAGTCGATTGCAGGCGACAAGGAACTTAACTATGATGGCATCGAGTAACTGTCAGGTGTCAATAGATGTTGTTCATCTGACGAGGGAGAAGCATATTGAATAAAAACGTATGATGTTTCGGCTGGACTAAGTGGCACGGTGTCACCTATTGGATCGAATTCCAACAGACTCGATACAATCCAAGGGTCAGATGATTCCAAAGATTGATAAGCCGCGGTCAAAATCATATTAATGGAGGAAATATGATGTGTAGTCGGTGGAAGTGGTGTAGGGAAGGTACCCATGAGGCTAGAATCTATCAGTAATCCAACACCAACACTTTCATACATGATCTTGTGGTCTCCCAAGAAAGGAATATTGTTGGTAGTGGGAGCGTGAGCATCGATCGTGTAGAAATCCAACTGATCAACAGTGACAATTTTTCCCTGATGAGGAAATTGTACACATCGAAAGATCGACGAGGCAACGACAGTCATAGCATAAAACCAACTTCTTCCAAGTAACAAGTTGTAATCAAGGGGAGAATCGACTACCTCGACATCAACAGTGACACTTTTGCCACCCAATTGGATGGGCAGGGACTGTAAAATTCCATGGGGATGAAAACCTCACCTGTCGAAGGCACGTAACATCGTCAGGGATTTGTTAAGTGCAAGTGATTTTAAACCTTTCCAACACGCTAAAAACATGACACAAGTTGAGGCTCCCTCATCCATAATAGTTCAATGGATTTGTTGATTGTGAACAACAACATCAACTTGGAAAGCAAGTTGGTGGGAGAGTTGAGACGTATAATTTTCCAGGTTAAACATGATACGGTTGGATGACTCAGGATCAACAACACCAATAGCGGCCAAGAGCATTCTATGTTGACTGGGCAGTGCTATAGAACTTCTAATGCAGACATAACACACAGTGCTTGAGCCAAATCTTCAACAATGTTGTAGTTATAGGCGATAGGTGAATTAGTATTAAAGGTAGCTTTGCGGATAGTGCTCTTAGGAGGGCGTAAGATAGATTCGAACATAGGTTTCTCAATATGAAGTGGTCCAGTTGGAGGATTAACCGATGGAGGACTAATGGAGGATGGTGATGGATCCGGTAAAGTATTGGTACCGTTAGTGTCTTTTCCTTTGTCAAGGTTACTTGGCGTGTCGTATGTCTTAGAGCGAGTGGTCAAATTAATCCCATTAAACATATAAATATGTGCACTCGTTGAGGCCTCATCATGAGGATGGCTAGAACTTCCCCTAGGAGAGGGGGTTTGAGCAACCATGGATGGCTGCTATGGAAAAGGATGAGTAAGAACAACGGGTTGTGAATTTCCCTGGAAACTTTTGGCCACTTCATTGTGATGTGGACAATCTTGAGTGTAGTGATCATCACCACAAATGATACATGAGAATTTCAGTTTATGTTATGGTTTCTTCTCGGTAGCAGGTGTTTGAGATTGATTTTTGGGTTGTTCATTGTTATTAGTATTTTTTGATTTATTCTTTGTCTTCTTCTTACCTCCAGATTGTTGTGAAGGGGTGGATTGAATTGCATTCACCTCAGAGATTTGATTTTGGGAGGAGGTAGAGGAGAGTGTGGTCGATTGGGAAGTAGATTGAGTTTTGACAGAACTGATAACACTGTCTGCATGAGATGAGGATGAAGGCTTGGATGGATCGGTATTAGCTCGACCAACATTCGGAAGCAAATCATACAAAGTACCAAATTGTGAATAAACCAAATCTAAGTACTGAGCCCGAGCAATGGTTTTTCCTCAGTGACCATGCCACCCATAGCGACATCGCGAGTGATTGGGGATAAAAGTGATTTAGTAAACCATTCTGCCAATAATATGTCAGGAATGATTACCTTGATCATCCTTCATCATCGTCTTCACTCATGAATATGGTCAGAGATATGCATGGAGTCAGTTTGATGAAGGGAGGTCAAGATTTCAGTACCCATCTCATAGTGAATAGGTAGTTGAAAGTGTGTGAGGAAAGACATGGAAATGGAATTGAAATCATGAAAAGAAGCACGTGGTAGTTCAATATACCACTTTGTTGCTGAGCCTGCAAGTGTTTGCTAGAAAAGATGCAAACGTACAGAATCATCCATGAGGGAGTTTGATGAAGACCACAAATGGAAAGTCATCACATGGTTATTTGGGTCTTCTCCATATTTTCCATCAAATTTTGGAATATCATAAGAAATTTTAGTTGGAATGATTGGACAAACTGGTGAATGAAAAATAGGATCATTTGTTAACCGAGAAAAGTCTGGGAGATCCAGTGTTGCAAGGAAAGGTAGTTGTCGATTAATTTGTGGATGATACTAGTGTGGCATAGGAACACCAGTAGGACCATAAACTGGGTTAGGTGGATAGTTGTAACCAGTAGGTCCTCCTACATATAGTTATTGTTGGCCAGGATAAGCAGGATTTGATGATGGATGAGAAACATTTCAATAACCCAGTGGGTTCTGAGCATTATAAGCCAAGTGATTTGCTTGCCCATAAGGAGGATAAACATTTTTCCCTTGAGGATGGTAAGGAGTATATCCCAGAGGTGGGTACACATTAGACCCATGAGGAGGATAAGGTTGTTGTCCCTGAGGACTCTAGATGGTGTTTGGGATGTCGCCCGGATAAGGTTGTCCATAATATATTCTGGAAGGAACAGGATTTGATACTCTTCCTTGTGGGTTATGATATGAATGCCCCCCAATGTGAGGTTGGGTAAAAGTGCCTCCTGAAGATACTCCCTAGGGTTGTGAAGGGTTTCTAGTAAACGAAGGTTTCCCCCCTGCCAGCAGTAGATTAACGACTGGGGTATGACTGGAAAAGGGATGTTACCCTCCAGGAGGAGCATGAAAAGGGGACTGTCCCCTGGGAGTGGTAGGCCCACCATATAATAGTGGTCCTCCAGGAGGGATAGGTCCACTAGATGGTGGTTTCCCTCTAGTCAGTTGTGTTTGGCTGGAAAGGGTCTGCATTCTTGAGTGAAAAGATGTCCCAGCAGGATCGTGTGGAACAAGTGGAGTTGTAGAGTGAAAGTTCGTAAAAGCGGGGGTAGGGGTTGAAGTGCCTTGGGAATGAGTAGAGGTGATGAGTCCAGCATTAGGATGGACTTGTGTTGACACAATAGTAGGTTTAATGACCTGATCGATGGGGTGATTCATAGTTTGACCAGATGGCCCACTTTCAACAGGAGGGTCATCAGGATTAAAGGGTTGTCGAAAGGATTCGAAATTCTCATAGAGATTGTGTCCCGATGAAGTCCTCCATACAGAATGAGAAAGTGTGGGATTTGTATCTACTGTAGTGCTAGGATAAATAGGAGTCCTATACTCATCACCAAAGGTTGGTTCTGTGGATCCCATATATGTTTCGGTAAAAACTCTCTCTGGTAATCGTGGGACCTCTTCGTCTATGACGTTACCAAGGGAGTCTAAATGAAGAAAAAGTGGTTCGAGAGGGGTTACCGACACAGATGTAGTGTGAGGAGTGGGGTTTTCAACTGCAACCAAAGCACCTTCTGAGTTATCTAACAAAGGATCAACAACACTTCCAACGTCAGATTGATTTTCTACCTCTCCACGGTAGTTGTATTCTGGAGGGTTAGGAGGTAAGGGTCGGTAGCCTTCCAGAGGAATCCCTTGCATCCTACATGATCGGTGAAGACATTTATCATCTATAGGCTCAATTTTGGAAAATAACAGTACATGCTAAAAATCTAGGCCCAACTAACAAAAAGAAACAGCATATGCTAATAAAATCTAGGAATCAAAACCATGTAAACAAGACTTCTCTCGATGATCGTACTAGTTGGTGATGAAATCCAATGTCGTGTGACCAAGTCAAGAAGGGGCTAGGATATGGTGGAATAGTTACAATGGCGACCTGCTTAACGGACTCTCGCCTTGGTGTAAGCTTCCATGCAATAATTGTGGATTTAACCTCCAAGGAGCTCGAGTGAGTTTGACCAATGTCTGTTCCAAGTACGGTGAGACTTCCCTTTACCATCACCTCTTGTAAGTACTTAAGGATTATGGCAACAAAGGACACCAACTCACAGTCATCCCCTGGACAGGTATAGTCGACAGTCTGATCCGAACGTATGGGCAGGATAACAAGTTTGAAATCAACTCAAGAGGCTACCACACATAATCGTGGGTATACCCTCAAGTGACCCCCAATATACGATCCGACCACTACAAACAGTTAAACCACGAAGGGATAATCTCTGTAATTCACTCGAATGTGACCTCATGTGTAACCCCTGTGTGAGATGGGGGTCCCATAAAGCCTATATGACAATTGGATTTGACTCTCCCTATCTCAGGATGCTAATGTTCATTTTGAAAAACTTTGGAGTGTTGTACTCACAGCCTAATCCAAAGTGCCAATCCTAGTCTAATGTTGGTGGAAGATCCTAAAAACAAAAATGTTCTAGATAATTTTTAATTAGCATTGATTTTATGGTTGTTCTTTACTCAAAGGGTGCATGACAATGAAACCGATGGTATAATGACTCAAATCCCAAAAAATGCAGAAGATGATGATAAGCAATATTGTCTTTCGATGAATGGTTATTTAAGGGAAAGAGAGAAAGATGTTTTCACTATCAAACACTAAGATGCAATGTCCTCATACAAGTGTTTCTCAATGAAATCCAATGCAATGCTAAAAATTTTAGAAATGCCTTCTAATATCCAAACCAATCACTAAAATATGTCCTTTTACTTATATTTGAATGATAATTAGATGCAAGACTTCTAAATTCCAATCAGACTTCAGGATTAAACAGTCGGAAGAAAACCTCACACAAAACAAAAAACACACTCTTGTCGTGAAGTAGACAAGAAGGACAAAGATAACCAAATTTCATAAAAGGAACAAAAACCTCAAACAAAAAGAGAAATGATGGAAATTTGACCTCAAAGATCAAATGAAAAGTTCACAGACCTTTGGATTTCCTCACAAAAGTTTTCACTCAATCAGATAAAGGAGAAGAAAACAACAAGTTAACTCTAGGTCAGCAAAGACAAAGAGTGGTTTCAAGGCAAGGAAAGAAGATGTCAAAATCCCAAACAAAAGAGGATGAAATCTCAGAAAGAATGGTGTTTGAAATCCAATATCAAGATGGACTGAGAGTATAGGACCCTGAGCAAATGCCAAAACCCATAAGTAGCTTTAGAAAATGAAAATTTTGGAAAATTTCTCACAAAAACTGGGGTAGTGTTCTGGTATAAGGGGCACCAGGGCATTTGAGCACTCTGTGTAAGGCTACAGGGGAGTGCTAGCGCTCTGTCAACAACAAGGGGGGAGCGCTCTACTCCAAAAACTTAGAAAAATGTCCAAAAACTCAAAAAAATGAAGGAAATTCAGTCAATCAGGGTGATCCTTAATGAGGCAATCAAACAAATCTAAGAATCAACATGAAAATATGGAGAAGATAAAATTAGTGGGAAAAGGGCCAAAACAAGATCTGGGAATGGAAACAAAAAATTAGATCTCCTCCCCAGTGGAGTCACCAATTTTTATTGAAGGTGAATCCTCCTGCAGACAAGTGGATTCCCTCTTGGTCTCTAGACTTCTAAGGCCAAGACAGAAAGTGCTTAACATGGACATTGACTTCCTTTTAGATCCTATCAAGCTAATGAATGAAATATAAGGAGAAAGATATGTACTTTATCAGCGACGTTTGTCCTTGCAAAGTCCTGGCTAAGCTTCAATCTTGAGCTCCTTGATAGATCCTGTAAGACAAACAAAGATACCATGGACTTCCTACTCTACTGATATTAGCTCAATCATATATCCATCTACTGCAGACAAACTTATATGGAACAAGCACAAGTTTGAAATAAATAGGCCAAGCATTGATTATATTAATGAGAACAAGTAAAAGTACTTACAATCCTTTGAATGAAGGTGCAACAACCTCTTCCAGTTCTCCTTGTCCAACCCCCTTGCTCAAACAATCTCCATGGATTGCTTTGATGGCATATCCCTCATGAGATCATAAGTTTGATGTAATTCCCAATCTCCATTGTGTCTTTCACCATGACAAGGCCTCTTTATATAACCTTGGAGAGGTCCAACCACTTGAGAGATCTTTGGGATAAGTTGAGGATTCCTCTCCTTTAGTTGAGGATCTCCCTTAAGATCATGCCTTGACCATCTATTCGAATCCAACTACCTTCAGGAATTGAGGGATTCTTCCCTTATTTTCCTCAACAAACCTAGAATTTGCTAAAAAGAGGGTAGCGCTCCCCCATAAGGTTGCACAGGGTGCTCAAGCACTCCCCCAAAGAGGCTCAGGGAGCACCAGTACTCCCTAACAGTGGGTAGGGGAGCACTCCTCTCCAAAATTCATTTTTTGAGTGGTTTTTCCAATGGAAAAGGGCTTGTACTTCTTGCTAAGTGATTTTTCTTCTTCCAAATTATCCTTTGAGGTGTCTTAAGTGTCTTCATGATGTCGTTATGGGCACGACATAGGCAATATGGAAACATATTATTTTTGACACTTACAACACTTATAGTCAAGATGTGACACTTGTGGACAAGATGCGACACTTACAACACTTGTAATGACTTCACTTGTGACACTATCAAAGTGAGTAATTTTGAGGTGTAACAATGGCCAACATGCAAAGTCAAGAGTTCTGAGGAATGACCAACACAGGTTGATAGACTTCCTTTGAACGAGATCATGAGACATGTGGCAGACTCCGGTAGCATAGAATCAATGATGTAATTATTTGATGTAGGAGGCATCAATAGTGTTCTCTATAGGGACTAGAAGAGTAACTAGTCGGTAGAGAAAAAAATTGTAATGAGATCAGCTTCCTAAGGACATGATAAACCCAAAATTATGATGACACAAAGACTCAATAATTTTGTGCTCTATTCAAAGGCGACACGACTGCTTCCAATTATAATATAGTACTCCCTTCCCACCTGTATTTTTTTTGTTTTTTCATAACAAATGAATGTTATGATATAGAAGAGGAAATGAGTGTCGCAAGTAAAAAATACTAGTTCCAGCAGTGGAACATACCTATGATCAATGCAAGGAAATGCATGTGGGAGATGGACACTCGGGGTGATGTTCCCTTCAGGGTATAGCGTTTCAAATTGCGAAGGATATAAACAAGGCTCTACTTGGTTGAGGATGCAAAAATTTCTTAGGCAACAGTTTATAATGCAAAGCAAGAACCGACTAAAGTCTCAATACTGCAATCGAGGGCATGAGATATATTCACAACCTAATGCCAAAAAATGTCCTTTTTTATGTCTTTTAGTCTACTTGGTGTGAAAAAGGGATAAACTTGTGTCAAATAGACATCTTTTCAAATCCAATTTACGAGTGTGAAAAAGACAAGTCTACTCAGCAATCTTTTCTATTTTTGGTAACGAGTTGGAAAAGAGATTAACTAAGACTCGTGACCTTTCAAATCCAATTTAACGAGTGTGAAAGGGACAAATCACTCGACAATATTTTTATTTTTTAGACGAGTCGAAAAAGAGCTTAACTAAGACTCGTTTTGGGAGTCCTAATCAACATGTAAAGGGGCAGGCCAAGGCTCCCGTACCAGTCTTCTGCGGAAGGTCAGTATCTTACGGATAGCTGACAAAAGCTTAGGAAAACCCAAATCTCTCCAAGTCGAGGAGGATAAAGTGATAACGGAGTATATAGTCTCCATGATGGTTTGAATATTGTCTCTTAATGTAAAATACATAGGTGGGGGTATGGGATGCCCCATTAGGTCATCCCAATCAAAGGGAACCTCGTCAAGACTTGGAGGGAGAGAATTTGGGGGAATAATAAATATCTCTCATTCAGAAGGAGTAGTATTAGGAATTTTGATGACATGACTGAAGGTTGCATCGCCCTTTACAAGCACAGTGGGATCGACCAAAGATTGGAATGGTATGACCCCCTATTCAATTCTAGGTTGAAGAGGATGCATGACAACATGGATAGGGGAAACATCACCCTTGACAATGGGGGTGAGTTCGGGAGAAGAAAAAATGTATCGATCGAAGGAGAGACAGGGTGTGGGGAAACCACAGATGTCTCAGAATCTGATGGGCCCTTGGGAGAGCTCCATGCTTCTGGTATCTTGGAAATAGCTGGACATAAACGAGTAAGGTGAATTCCTTCACAAGTCCTACAAAGTAATTTAGGCTTACGTATGAGATGTCTAGGCTTCTCGATGCCCCCAGCGTTGTTTACAATGGTTGGTGACATGCTCTCGTCATGACTGGCAGAGGTAAGAGAGTCTTCTCCTATATGATGAATAGAGATTGGAGATGTGACACAACTATGATTCGGGGTGAATAGGATGGTGCCCCCAACATAATTAGTAGAGGTTGGGTGCGAGATGTTGACATAATTTGTAGAAAATGTTGACCCATCTCCGATGTGACTGGTAGAGGTCGATGATGGAGCACCAATGTGACTGACAGTGACTAGGCTAGCAATAGATTGTGGAATTTGATGCCAAGGTCCAGGGAAATATTGGTTTTGAAACATTGCAGACCAAGAAGGATCCTGGTGTACCCCCTGTCCCTGCCCAGAAAGGTGGTGGCTTACGCCAAAATGGTCCAAAGAGGTTTGGACGGGCATCATCATAGAGGTCTGAAAAGAGACCGAGGTAGGATAAGAATTATTTGAGTGATGATATATGTTTCCCCCTTGTGAAGGGGTCATGTAAAGAGGGTAGCCCAAACCGTAAAATTAATTCTCCCCATATGAAGTACCTGGGGGTACTTGGGGACCTGTCATGGAAAAAGTGTTCGAAGGAGTCGACATGGCAGAGGAAAGATATATGTTTGGGGTGTAATAAGTAGGATAAGCACCCATCTAAGCACTGGCTCCTAGAAGAGCATAGCTAAAATTGGATCCATAAGGGGGAAGGTTCCAACCTCCCATGGGGACATGACTCATATCAAATGAAGATGTAGGCATCAGAGACATGGTGTCCCCTAATCCAATGCTAGGATTCACATACACAGGCTAGGGAGAATATTCCACGGGTGAAGGCATATCAACAGAAAAATTACTAGAGACCCAAGGCATGGACTGAGTGTTGTAGTTATGCATACCATTGTAAAAAGCGGAAGGATCCATCCCCATGAAATGAGTAGGCATCATGGGGTGGGTAGGAAGGGAGAAAAAGAAACTCCACTATCCATGATGATGAAACCCAAAAAAGAATCCTAAGGCCAACTACTATTCAAAGAGCATACCAAAAGTCAAATGACCAATATGCATGCAAACAGGATAAAGTGGCTAAGTGGCCTCCCTCGCTAAAGAAGGTTTGTCTCATCCAATAGGGACCCGAGACTCCCTGATAAATTTTGGAGGTAATAGAATCATTTATAGGGGCCCTCATGGGATTAACAAACAGTCAGTCAGATCCCACCGAAGAGGTAATCCTCCATAAAGGTTGTGTGTTGTCTTACCCCTATCTGACCCAAGGTATAAGCAGAATAACCCCTGCAAGTAACCTATGAGATACATGTTGAGTCTCAGTTTTGACATATATAATTCCCTATATTACCTTGTATATGATCCCTTTTTCCTATGTTATAATCCTATACTTGACTATTTCCTCCCAAACACATACCCAATGACCTTGTTCATGTGCATAAGGGGTAAATTATGATTAAGGCATGATTTGTTTAGTTTTTCTTGAGTTAATTTGATTAAATGTTTGATTTTGCATGATCCTAATTGTTTGACTCTTAGGAAGTTTTGATCTGGTACTATCACACTCTGTGTTATTCCGGTACTTCCCATGCACCTAATCCGGTACTCAAGATTATGGCTATGTGTATTCCAGTACTAAACAACTACCTAGAGGATTTTGGTACCATCATTCCAGTACTCGATTTTCACCTCGCTTTCCGGGCCTATGATTATGTATCTCAAAATTTGGAGACATGGGTTTTGTCCAGAGATGTGTTTTCATTCAGACTCGTGGTCCAGAATCTCCATATTGCACACATGTGGACCTCCATCTTAGGGGGAACGATCCATCCTCAATTTTTGCCAATTTTCCAGAAATTCTAAGATCATGTGCAGATTTGTGGGAACTATATTTTCTTGATTAGCTAATGGTTGTACTCAACCTCCATTGATGGAAAATGGTTTTGATTTGGATTGGATTGTCTAGATCCAAAATTTTAATGTAAAAATCATATAAATTGAGTGATGGCTAAGCCAAAAGAGAGAGGAATTGTTATGTTGCAAATTGGATTTCTGAACATATTGTCTTTGTAAACTTGCTGAAGAATTAATATGAGATTAAGTTCATTGACTCCAGGTATTATTTAAATTTTACTATTCTATGAATTCCCTCTAAGCTTCCCCGTTGGCATCGGCAAGGGCCCACCGGTCCAACTTGGCAGGCTTACTTTAATTGCAACGCAGATCTAATTTCTGTAAGTATGTTTGTAGAGTGATTATGTACATATCAGTTGTGAGTAGAAATGTTTGATGTAAATAAGTTGTAAGTTACAACATAATCTAAGTGTGGATGCATCAAAAGCTGTGAACAATAATCTACCGGTATCTTTATAATCATTTATAATTTCTGTGTGTGAACATTTATGATTTCTGTGTGTGATCATTTATTTTTGAATTGTGTCCTTTTAATCTCAGCTTTTATCTTGCAAAGTGTGGAAGTATAGGAACAATTTGAGAGTCCATATTTCGCATTACATGATCCAACATATGGAACATCTAATTTAAAATCCTTGTTTCCTGTGTAGAAATAAAGTAACTTTTCATAATTGTGAGGTTGCATTAAAATTCCTTTTCTGATTTGAAGAGTGTGCAAAATTAGACAACTTGCAAGTTGATATTGAAGAGAGTGACTACAAAAGTGAGATCAGAATCCATCTTTCACCTTCATGAGCTAGTAAATGGATGATCTTGTTTCTTGTAAGAGAGCCTTTGGAGGGCATGTTAGCTAGAGTCTTTTATTTGAATTTTGTTCTTTAATTTTTGCATAGTGTGTAAAACATAGATTAAGGATTGCAAAACAGAGTGTTGATTTATTTTAGTTTAGTTACTCTAGGAGATAGAATCAAAGTCCATATTTTCCTTTCATGATCCATCAATGAACAGGTCCATCACCTAAGCAAGAAATTTAGATCATATGCTTGTTTATGAGTTTTTTTCGTTCTAATTTATGAATTGTGTGAAGAGTGTTATCTTTGAAGTATGAAAACAAAGTATTGGATTTGGATGGTTTTCTTGATTGAACCATACTCATCAGACATAGAAACCTATCTGTTATCATCACATATAGTGCATCAACTCTATTTATTATTAATCCTGGATTGACATTTAAATGAGTGTAAGAAATATATTGAACATATTTGTACACCAACATTTTGGCGCCGTTGCCGGGGAGTTGTAAATGATAATAGGTAGTATTTGGATTAGATTTATTTAATGGTTTTGGATTGGTTTTATGGATGCCCTAAGGGAGGAGAGAAGACAGTAAGACATGTGGGAAGAGCCCTCACATCCACTTTGGTGGGGTTGCTCCAAAGTTAGGTTGTCCTCTCTTCTTTTAATGCAAGTGTGTTTTTCCTTCCTTTATGCAAAATTGTGTTTTCATGATGGGCTAACTTGTGTGAAAAAATAACCTGGTGACAGCAGGATCCCATTAATGCAAGGAGTTCAAGTTTGGTGTGTTTTATTTTTTCAAATAGTTTTAATTTCTTATTTTTAATATTCATATCTTTGATGATAAATCATTTTTGGGGTGTTGTAAGAACCCCCGAGGACTAAGTTGTGCTGCGAGACAGGGATCATCAACCATCTAGAGTAATTCAAGGATGATAAAGAGCTTGAAGAATGTTCCTCCAAGAAATTTCTCGCATTCTAGCAGCAGCTAGAATATCCTCCTCTCAAGAAGAGCATATCTTGACAGTAGCCAAGAACTTAGTTGTCTCTCCACAAGAAAATTTAGAAGTCCCTTCGGATTCCTATTGTCAATTTGCTAAGGAGACTCAAGAATCATGGATAGAATGTAATGGAGAGAAACCATTAGAACCTGATATTGAGCAGTTCTTAGCATGCCTCTCAACAGATCCTGTATGTACCTCAAAGACCAATCATCTTGAAGAAAATGCTCTGCGTGGAATGGAAAAGGAGGAAAAGTTGTGTGACCTAAACAAAGAAGGGAAACGAAAATATCTTGATCCTATTGAAAGATGGTTCCAATTAGTTGTCAGGTCACATTACTCTGTTAATTTTCATTATTGTTTGATCTCATCATTAAAGCAGTTGGTCCTTCATACTCCGGTATGCATTAAAATTTATCTTTTAAACCCGAGTATGGATATATTTCTAACCCTGTAACGCACATGGCTTCACTGAAAATTTTCCTATACTTGAAAAAAAGGCTTTCTCTTTTCTCAAGTAGGGTAGGACAATGAATAAATAGTGGCATATAGTTAGTGGTTCAGTTTAAAATATAGTGCAACATTTCTTTTATGTTTTCCGAATAAGACAGTTGATAAGGAAGCTTGTTGGAAAGAAGGAGGTCATTGTTCCCATGCCCGATCTTTGTTCTTATAGCAAGTTGCTTGCTAACAAACATATCAAAGGTAGCAGCATGAATTTTTTTGGTACCGGGACTGCATACAAGCAATATATCAATAGTGTCCTAGCAGCCCAGATGCATTCTTCAAATCTGGTCATGCACACTCAGATTTTTCGGATGGTCTTCAATGCTCAAGTTCCTACAAAAATAACTCAAAATTTAGATATGTAAGTATCAAATCCAAGGGTGACTTAGGTAAGAATTTTTCTAATCCTTCTGATTTATTGAAAATGAAGGAAATTTATCATAAAGACAACATTTCAAGCTTGTTATTCTACCACTTTTCCTTGCCTCTTCTTTCCGTAATCCCACCAATACCCACTCATAACCCCACATGTGTCCCTTTTGTTAAATTGTTCAGTATGCATATATGGGATCAAGTGTCCTGCCATTTTGCAGATAATAATGAAAATCCTAGAGAAATTGACATACTTTTGGAACATCATATAGTGCAATTACAGTCTGTTGATTTGTAGCAGCAATACATACATTTTGGGATCCCACTTGCAACCTCATAAATCCAATTTTTTGTAATCAACCATGAATTGGAAACAGAGTTGCTAAGATTGTTGTTTCTCAAATGTTGGAACTATTTCGTAAATGCCTTTATGTGTGCCTATGTGATTTTGGATATCATCTTGAGATATGGTAAGAGCACTTGCACAACATCCCATACACTATTTCCAAAACCCCGATCATTGGATGCTGAATTTAGAGAAGAAGATCTTGATAGAGAGCTACAAGAAGTATGAGATGAGCTCCAAGAATATATGTGAGTACAAGAGAAGTTATGACCCTTATTGTTATTGTGGGGGAATTTAAGTTGAAATTTCATTCAATGTTTTCTTTTGAATGATTTCTATTCCTATTCACTTATTGCATTTGGTTTGATCAATTGATGAATGTATGTTGAGGATCAACAACATGTATTTGTAGTGATCTTATGAATATCATTGATGGATTTGTTTTTGAATCTCTTCGATATCACTGCATGGAAAATAGAAGACCTGAAATCATGATTTGATCCAGGAACAATAGTGCACATGTTAGTGTTGAAAAAATACTGAGAGGGGGGGGGTGAATCAGTATTTCGAGCTATCAATAATTTTTAACTTTTCTTTCACTGAGAAATCTTATTCTATTTTATAGAGATCTGTTGTATATTCTTATGAAAACAGTAATTCATCCAGAGATCTTATCATGAGTTTCTTCATTCATCAGATGTCTTTTAAACAGTATTTCAACCAAATAGACTAACACACATGAACACCAAGATTTAAGGTGGAAACCCAAATTGGGAGAAAACCACCGCTGTTGTTGTCTCTGTCTTCAATTATTATTATTAGGAAAACTTTATACAACAATGTACTAGTGCAGACTCATACTAGTATGCAGGCTTCTACCTACAGAAGGATACAACCTTCTCTCGTTTACCAGCCTTTCCTGGAAGGGAGCTTCAACCCCCTAAAGATAGCACCAGTTTCTACTGGCAGAGTGCTACTGTTGAAGGGTTTAACCCTCATACTCACTGCTGACCACGTTTCATTAATTTTCACACTGGATCAGGCAGTTTCATCTAGTGGTTATAACAGTAACAAATATTATCTCAAGAGTAAACACAGATCTACAGACTGTCGGGCATTTACC
>ML782541.1:387032-408913 GCA_009831015.1 Picea engelmannii | reverse complement strand
GCTGGCTATAAACCTTGGCCCCATAAGACCGTCAACACATGACCTTGGTCAAACCATTCATCGGGTTTTCGGCGATTTTGATGTCACCATGCACATGCCTCCGGGATTCCCGATCCCCGAATTCCGATTAGCCGATCCTGCCATGTGTCCTCTCAGATGAACTGTCCCGATTGAGTCGGGATTTCGGGACTTCCGATGTCCTGTTTCTTTTAACCTTGGGAACTCTGATTTCCCGATTGTCGATATGCCGACGGTGCCTTGATATTCGACACTTGTCCCTCAGATGGACGGTCCCGATCCTTGATGCCTCTGCTGACGTCACACTGGTTTGACACGTGTTAGATCCTACCACGTGTCACTCTGATTCGTGACTTTTATGTGCCTGAAGTGTTGAATCTGCCTGACACCTGTCATTCCTTGGTTGTGCCACGTGTCATCACTTGGTTGTGCCACCTTTCATCACCTGGTTGTGCCACCTGTCAGTCGGGATTTCGCATATCGCGAAATTGGGATTTTCGTTGCATTGTTTTCTTTGCATGTTGAAACCCCGATCCTCAAAACTCCGATGGAGCCTCCAAGCTGCCACGCGTCCACACGAATAGACGGTCCAGATCTCATCCTTGATTCAATGGCTGAGATTGAATCGTGATATCGCATATCGCAAAATCAGGGTTTCTGTTGTAATTGAACACAGGACTCATGAACCTTCGATTCCCGATTCTCCGATGCCACCTGTCCTCTGCGTTGTCACCTGGACCCCAGTAGGTGCTTACCTCCATCGAGAAATCACGTATCGGGATATCGTGATTTCGGCGGTTGTGAGTTTCTTGTCACCGAGAACTCTGAAATGCCGAATACCGACTCGTCCGGATCTCCTACCACGTGTTCTCACAAATGGACGGTTCAAACCGCCTATCGGAGATCACGGATCGCGAATCCAATATACAGGAGTTCCATTTCCACGGAAACTCCGATTTTCTGATGAGTTGACCTCCGACTCTCCTCCGGATGTCTGACGCGTGTCCTTCTTATCCTGCCATCTCCGCGGTTGCCATCAATGACAACAACCATCAACACACATTCGTTGCTGGGTCAATATTTGCCAACAGTTAGCTGACATTGGTAGGAACCATGGAGTAAGGTCTTCAAGTTTCATTCCATCATTCAATTCAAGTTGTAGAGGCATAGGCAATGGACAAATTACTAAAATTCCTCCCTTATGAAGAACTAACACCAAGTACTTATCAAACATATCCATATCCTCAATTGTGACATTTCCAGCTACTTGGACCACACTCTGCCATTTATTTGAGGTTATATTCCCAACACTATATCAAGCCAATTGATTAGGGGCATTGGTTAGAATGTAAAAGGAACCATAATGATGTTTCATAAACTATTGCACACCAAACTCCCTTTCTCGTATCCTTTGCAGCCCAGCTCTCATATTATCTTAATGCATCAAATAGACCTCTGATGATATTCTTGAATTCCGACACATACCCACATGAACATAACCAAGTTGTTATGCAATCTCATTCCAGTCAAGCAAAACTTCCTCCCTGTAACAACTCCTAAGATAATAATGGAATGATGCGACTAAACTAGGTTGTCTTTCCACTCTCCTGTATAGAAATGGATATTCCTTTCCTTCAAGAATGTGCTGGTAATATAACCAGGTACCCCAATGCTCTAGGGGAGTCGATATCTCTAGAGGCATTCTGGACTGCATCTCAGCTTGCAATTGTTGTTGTAGTTCTATGGTGTCTTCCATGAAAGCTTCAGTGTAACTATTTTCATATTGAATATGGCGAGTGAGAGCAGGGTCTTGGAGGTTAGACATCCATTGACAAGGATTGTACCATGTCCTCCCATGTGTAGAGATGGAAACTGGGATCTTCTTGGTCACTGGAGCTTTGAGGAAATTATAGTCTTGGTGAACAAATGGTGTTGATTTTTTTTAATTTTGAACAAAGGCAATGGAAATGCACAGGAAGGGGTCAAGAAGAAAGGATATCGAGAGTGGTGTATCAAACGCCTTTGAAATTTTCTAATTTTCATGTGCATTGTTTCATTTTGGATTCAGCATCATATTTAGGAATCATTTTGAGTGATTGCAGTAGTCTAGTGTCGTTGTGGGTTTAAATTTATTTTACTTTGGGCATTTTCTTTTCGAACTCTCTATCTTTCTTTTATAGACTTGGAAGATAATTTTGATTCAGAGAATGAAACCATCCATATAAATGGTTATACATGCATTGTCATTGTTGGCATCAAGGATCATGTGCGTCTTGGTGTCAAAGAAGTTGCTGAAGTCTATAGAATGGTAGGTATTACAGTAAGAATGGTTGTTGGCAACAATATTAACACAACAAGAGCAATTGCAATAGAATGTGGAATTTTTTACATATGGGTTCGATTGTCATTATTGTTGATGCAACAGCCTCTACCTCTTTAATGGATGGTCTTGATTGGAAAGTTGTTAAATATATTGCGGAATCCATGAAGTGGCTGAAGGAAAATGGTTGGAGTAACAATTTTTTTTTTTTTGCAAGGATGGTGCTTTATCTATTGCAAGTGATGTGTTGTTTCCAGAAGTCGATAGCGTTGTTGCATTCTATGGTGTTCCTTCTCCACAAATTGAAATTCCATCATCAACAAAAGCACATGTGCATGCTTATTTTGGAGAACTTGATGACTTTGTTGGGTTTTCAAATGTGACAACAGCTAAATCTTTGGAGGATGATCTGAAGGTATAGGCATGTATATTTGATTTTTGAAAATGCATATGACTTGAATATTACAAATTTTGAGAAGACCACGCAATTGGAAATATCATTTGCATGCAAATGAGCTCTTTGCCAGCTACGAATTGCCACATCTGTTATACAAGCTAGACTTCCCCAATGCACACTTATAACTTGACAATTGATGATCTGGATTAATCATTTGAAAAATATATTTTGAGGATGAATTGGTGCGCTTTCAATCAGAAAATCAGTAGGATTCTCAATGTCTTCAATATTTCTTACAAGCCGAGCCTTCAAAAGTCAAAGCATCAACTCATTTTGAGAAAAATCTCAGGTTGGATATTTTGAATTCTATGGAAATCGTGATGAAAATGGAAGATGGATTTGCTATGGAAAATCTCGATGATCACAACCCTCTGAGCATTTTTGTTTTAGTGTCTCGCATTGTTTGCATGAGGCCATGCAAAACGTCAAGCATGGGGGAGTGGTTGTTGAGATAGTAGTAGTTAGGATTAATATTTTTGTAATAATAAGGAAGTGCCAACATGAGCAATGATCAACCTGGTCCCAAAAGAGGAGGCTTTTAAAATCTCAACATATGGTCATCCAATTACAGAATACCCTCTTCTCACAGAGCTTGGAGCCCAACCACCAAATTCTTTTGCATTATTCTGATGCAAACCCAAAGTTCCTACATCTAGTGTTGGTATTTGTTCCATCTACATGGTTTTTCAGTTGAATCAGATCACAAGTCCTCTTCCGGAACACAAAAAAACACCAGCTACTTCTACAAGGTGCAACCTACACAAGTTTCAGAAGCACAACCCTGTGTCCATCTGGTAAAAATTTTCAGAAGAACAACCCTGTGTCCATCCGGTACTCAGGTGATCTTGTACTGGTAATAAGGTGATGGTAGCTCTAATCATGTATTCAATTTTTGTTGCTCAATTTAAATTCTTCAAGCAATAGGACATATAAACTCAACAATTTGTTTTCATTTTACTAAGGAATTAGACTAATTATGCAGTAAACATATGATTACTCTTAATTATTGCACACTCCCTACCATGAATTTATGCAAGCCCTCGTATACATCTACTCGGATGGAAATCATTCATCATGTCACTCTGTTTCTGCCCTCTGCTCTGTTCCAGTACTTCCCTGTTTTGTTACTGTCCTATTTCGGTAGTATCTATTATGGTACTGCATAAACATGTTCTGATACCAGTTACCAATCTAGTACTAATGCTAAGGTGATATGATCTTTGTCCCATGCTTAACATCATTTTCACTTTAGGTAATTAGAGGTATGGGATAATCTCTTGATGTTCTTTCTATCAAGGATCATTTAATTCCTATGTTGAATTGTTTTTACTCTCAAGTACATCACCCTCCTACATTTCTACACTCAACCTTGAATGAATCATCCTTGCTTTCCTTTAAGAAGATATTTCCACATTTAGCTCGATATGATAATGGGTGCACTTGTCTTATTACCTCATCATTTTGAAAAAGTGATTGCTAATTGAAATATCCATTGAAAAGTGGTGACACCATTATGTATAATACTAACCTAGTTGATTCAACAAGTTCTTATCCAAGATTATATTTACAAGTTTCTCTTGGAGGTATTGATGAAAACCTCATGTGGTGGACCACCCTTGCAAAACCTCAATGAACTTTCATGAGAACCCTAATAGGATTAACTAGAGGGACCTCTTAGTCATTATCTGATATGTTCCATGGTACATTGAATATATGAGATTTAAGTTGAATGTGGATGATGTCAGCCTTGGGATAATTGCAAACAATTAATTATGTGCCTAATAAATCTAAAACACTCTTGTACCACCTACCTTCCTTATACTCTAAAACTATCAATGAGCAGTATACATAATTATAAATCTTTTGAGTAATATAATAAAAAGGAAGTATCAGGAAGTAAAAGTAAACCTTCTGGGGTACTGAACAGCCTTGTTGACGGTGGGGCCATGCTTGTATGATACTAAGGTAAACCTGTCAGGGTACTGAACAGGCCTGCTGGAAACGAGGCTATGCCGGGTAAAGAGAGTTGAAAAACATAAAGTGGCACACTTAAAACTGAACAAAAACCCTTGGGTCTCATTCTGAAGCGATCACTATCAAATCAAGGCTAGGATATGACCTTTATATCTCTCGAACGATGTTCTTAAGAACCTTCAAGTATCCACTTTAGATTTCTATCTTTAAAATAAATAGGTTTGCATGAGAAGTGGGACCCTCAGTATGTGTAGTTCACCTTACCTAACCAAGAAGAGCTTCATCTCTAAAAAATTGGATAAGAAACGAGTTAATCATCTTGGGATGTATTCTTTTATGTGTTCCTCTCTTCAAATGAGATCTAAACTATGCTTATATCACTTTTGTTTTAAAGGTAATCTAGCCAGGGGGGCCTATTATCCAAAGTCATTATGAAAAATCGTGGCCACTATCCTATAATCATATTAGAGTCATAGCCAACCCTTTCTCCTAAATTTGATCGAAAACAGATTGGATAAGACTTAACGTCAAATCACTAATAGATCTAATATATTATCCATGACTCCACTTGTCTGTCATAACTACTTTTCCATGGGTAAGAAGTGTGAAGAATAAGCCAGGAAGTTTATATTGTTTAAAATTAGGAGTTGAAGAAGGATGAAACTTCAAGGGAATGCTTGATCAAGTGAAGAGTACCATCAATTTTGAAATTTTGAAGATCATTGTTGCATGAGGACATGCAATGACTTAAGCATGGGGGAATGTTGAGTCTCAGTTTTGACATATATAATTCCCTATATTACCTTGTATATGATCCTTTTTGCCTATGTTATAATCCTATACTTGACTATTTCCTCCCAAACACATACCCAATGACCTTGTTCATGTGCATAAGGGGTAAATTATGATTAAGGCATGATTTGTTTAGTTTTTCTTGAGTTAATTTGATTAAATGTTTGATTTTGCGTGATCCTAATTGTTTGAATCTTAGGAATTTTGGATATGGTACTATCACACTCTATGTTATTCCAATACTTCCCATGCACCTAATCCGGTACTCATGATTGTGACTGTGTATTTCGGTACTAAACAACTACCTACAAGATTTTGGTACCAACATTCCAATACTCAATTTTCACCTCGATTTTTGGGCTGATGACGATGTATCTCAAAATTTGGGGACATGGGTTTTTTTTCAGAGCCATGTTTCCATTCAGAATCATGAGACATAATCACCATATCGCACACGTGTGGACCTCCATCGCAGGGGGAACGATCCATCCTCAATTTTTGCCAATTTCCCAGAAATTCTAAGGTCATGCCCAGATTTGTGGGAACTATATTTTCTTGATTAGATAATGGTTGTACTCGACCTCCATTGATGGAAAATGGTTTTGATTTGGATTGGATTGTCTATATCCAAAATTGTAATGTAAAACTCATATAAATTGAGTGATGGCTAAGCCAAAAAAGAGAGGAATTGTTATGTTGCAGATTGGATTTCTGAACATATTGTCTTTGTAAACTTGTTGAAGAATTAATATGAGATTAATTTCATTGACTCCAAGTGTTATTTAAAGTTTACTATTCTGTGAATTCCCTATAAGCTGCCCCGTTGGCATCGGCAAGGGCCCACCGGTCCAACTTAGTAAGCTTACTGTAATTGCAACATGGATCTAATTTCTGTAAGTATGTTTGTAGAGTGATTCTGTACATATCAGTTGTGAGTAGAAATGTTTGATGTAAATAAGTTGTAAGTTACAACATAATCTAAGTGTGGATGCATCAAAAGCAGTGAACAATAATCTAGTGGTAGCTTTATAATCATTTATAATTTATGTGTGTGAACATTTATGATTTATGTGTGTGATCATTTATTTATGAATTGTGTCCTTTTAATATCAGCTTTTATCCTGCAAAGTGTGGCAGTACAGGAACAATTTGAGAGTCCATATTTCGCATTACATGAGCCAATATATGGAACATCTCATTTAAAATCCTTGTTTCCTTGTAGAAATAAAGTAACTTTTCATAATTGTGAGGTTGCATTAAAATTCCTTTTCTGATTTGAAGAGTGTGTAGAATTAGACAACTTGCAAGTTGATATTGAAGAGAGTGACTACAGGAGTAAGATCAGAATCCATCTTTCACCTTCATGAGCTAGTAAATGGACAATCTTGTTTCTTGTAAGAGAGCCTTTGGAGTGCATGTTAGCTAGAGTCTTTTATTTGAATTTTGCTCTTTAATTTTTGCACAGTGTGTAAAACATAGATTAAGGATTGCAAAACAGAGTGTTGATTGCTTTTAGTTTAGTTTCTCTAGGAGATAGAATCAAAGTCCATATTTTCCTTTCACGAGCCATCAATGAATAGGTCCATCACCTAAGCAAGAAGTTTAGATCATATGCTTGTTTATGAGTTTTTTTCTTTCTGATTTCTGAATTGTGTGAAGAGTGTTATCTTTGAAGTATGAAAACAGAGTATTGGATTTGGATGGTTTTCTTGATTGAGCCATACTCATCAGACATAGGAACCTATCTATTATTGGCACATATATTGCATCAACTCTATTGATTACGAATCCCAAATTGACATTTAAATGAGTGTAAGATATATATTGAACATATTTGTACACCAACAATACCTAAGTCAAGCAACTAATAAACCACTGTATAACCGATGCACAAGCGAGCAGTCGTAAGTATGGATTACCATATGGGCAGGGTAGCAAAGCCCTAAACCTTGAAAGCACCACCTCTCACAGAGGTATGGGTACTAGCAAGATCCCCAAATACAAATAAATCCACAGAAATATCTCAGATGTTAGGGGAGTATCTGGGGTTATCCATTCAACTAACTTCACACCTTGTGATTAACTCCGATGTGAGCGGAGCCTCATGATCTTACCAATGATATAATGGACTTCTCAACTCCCTGTCTCAGACACATATGTTGATTTAATTGCCTTGGAGAAGTTTACTCACAAAATCCAATTCCAAGGCACTAAATCCTAGACTAGTTTGTGCACCCTAAAAATAAAATCGTGACTAATCAATTTTAGTTTAAAGCGTAAATTTTATTGGCCGTGATTACTCAAAAGGGTATTGAAGTGAAACTCATGATATTTATGACTCTGCAAATATATATATATAAATATAGATATAATGCAAAGTCTAATTTTAATTTTTCAATGAATGATATGCGTATAAAAATAGTGCAATTTTCAATTTCAACTCTGCAATTCAGAAGTAAAATGCAATCTTTCACTAAATGCACTAAGCTAATGATAAATATTCAGAAGACAAAAATGCCAAGCAATGTAAAATGGCTAATGTTTTTTGTATTTTCAATATATTAAAGAGAAAATGCATGAACTGAAAAACAATCTTGATATATAAATTCTATTATGTATAAACGGAACGACTCAAGAAGAATACCAAGAAGCCAAGAAACAACCCAATATAAGGATAAATAAAAAATGAAAAACAATGAGAAAGAATACGCACAAAAATTCAACTCCAAACAAGTTTCCTGTCAACCCAAAGAAGATCAACAGTGACTACAAAGACCTAAGAAGGCTTAGCAATCATAAAATCCCACCCAACAACCACCAAACTAAGAAACCAAGCAAGGAAATAAGGTGTACGTGATTGTTTAGAGAAACAAAGCGTATATACACAACTCGCAATGAGACAACACGCATGTGTATGCAACTGTCAAGGCAATAGGGTGTGTACAAGCTTGAAAACAAGGCCAAGAAAGGGTAAAAATGATGAAAACTCAGACCCAGAGTGAACAGAATCTATTAAGCAGTGATACGATAAGAAACACAAAGGAAAAAGAGAAATGCAAGGAGAAAAAGTACTTCAACCCTTAGAAAGAAGAGCTCTCCCCAACAAAGCCGCCAATTCTGTTACGAGGGAAAAACTCTCTATGGCCAAGGAAAACCACAAAAGACAAGTATGACTACAAAAATCTACTCAATTCCAACATATGTTATATAAACAAATGTGCAAGCGAGATAAGAAAGAATCCTACCTCGTTCCAACATTCGATGATGTTCCATTGTTGAGTACTTTGACCCAAAGCTTTGTACCTACAACAAGTTCTCAACAAACAAGCAGAGAAAGTATATAGTGATAATATAAAGGGGTTAGCACATTAGATAGCATAATCCATTAATAAAAATTATGAATATTCCCATGGATAATAATAATATATTTGCACGATACCAATTGGACGGGAAAGGAGTATTTCTATTAATAAATGATCAGCAGAAGAGAAAACATTACAGACTTTCATGTTGGCACGATTCGAAACCAAGAAACCAAGTTCCTTCCAACTGGGCCTCCACCACTTCAATCCTCCACCAAAGGAAAGCTCATAGAAAAGAGACAATGAGGTTCTCTCAACAATAGGGAAAGATATTTGGGGATAAACACTGTGTTCGGACTTGAGTGACAAAGGGATGCAGACTCAATATGAAGTAATTTCTCCAGAGTAACTTTGTTCTCAAAGTTGAATGCTTTCTCTTCTTTTCCATAGCTCGAAATTGTGTTCTTATAGCCTTCAAATTGCAACTGAAGGGTCGAGTTGGAATGTTTCCAGTATATGGAAGGCCAAGGATCAGAGATCTCTTGTCGTGACATGGAAACCCAACTTCATTTTTGTATTTTTTGGCACAAATCCCTATGTATGCGGGTTGTAGTAGATCAGCCTATGTATACGCATGATGTATAGTAGATAGGGTGTGTATATGTGGAAAAATATTTATTTTTAGCTCTGGATTCATCAAAAAGGGATGACAAGTCTGCATGGGGAAATGGAAAAAGGCCCTCTGTGCAAGATAGCAATGGTGAGGCAAATCTTGTTATAACAGCGAGGTACGCAGATCTCCTATCCTCTGTGGAGTAAGATATTAGGGCTCTGTAAATGTAGAATACTAACATAAAGAAATAAAGAAGAAGAGTTAGTGGACATAGCCCAGGGTGGGGGTGAACCATGTATATCATGTGTTTCTATGCTTGTGTGATGTATTGATGTGTTTATGTGTTTACTTGCTTAAGTGCTTTGATATAGATAAATGATAGATAGATATGTTAATGCTTTGTGATGAATAATGTGAATAAATGCTAGATATGATCTATGTTGGTATACTTAGTACTTGAATCTATAGGATCTGTATAAATACTGCATTGATCTGTTGTTAGGACTTAGTTGCGTTGTAAACTAAGGCTGAATATTAACAAAATGTAACTGCTAAGTGCTTTGTTAAGGTGTTGTAATCACAGATGTGTGTCCCAGCTAAGGTTGCAGACATTGGAGTCCTACAACCACCCCTGCCTCTACCTCAGGTGAGACTTCATCTTCTTTGCAGGTGTTGCTGAAAGGGATGATAGTTAGAGTTTTGTTGGTGCATTGTTGTAGTATTGAACCCTAGGTCTACCCTTGTGCCAACAAATAGTTCCATTACCGAGACCTGAAACTATGATTGTTGGGAACCGAAGGAAAGAAAGAACTCTTTGTGCATAGATCCGTTGCCTTAGTGCGCATTATTCTACTTGACCTATAAAGCTATGTGCTAAGAAGAGAAGTCAAATCTGAAGAAAAGAGGTAAGATCTGGAATCTTTGTGCTTTGATAAATGTAGGAATAGTGAAATGTTTTAGATCTGGAAGCTTTAAAGGTAAGAATAGTGAATTTTTTTAGATTTGGAAGCTTTGTGCTCTGCTGGAAGTAAGATTAGTGGAAATTTTTGTTTCAAGAGTATGGATCTAGGTATGTTTGATAAATGTTATCCTGGTCTGAAAACTAGGGCATAACTAGAAGAGAGAAGGTTTGATATGAATAAATCTGATAGAAAAAATGAAAGATATGTTATTCCTATGCATAGAAAGAATTTTTGGACTAACAAATGGATGCAGGATCCTAGAAAGAATTTTTTACAGGTTAGCTACTGTGATTTGAGTGTGCAGTATAGTAAAGGTTGGGGATAATTTAAGAAAAAAAGAGGATTAACCCTTTGTTACAGTTGCAGAAGACCGAGAGATCTTGCTAAGGAATTCCCTGGAAGAAGACCTAGTTGTCTTTGTTGTAAAGTTATGGACCATGAAGTTTTAGATTTCCCTAGAATGATTGCTAAGCTTGAGAGAATGAATATGAGACAAGAAAACCTTAAGGAAGGTCATGAAACTGAGACCATGGAAGAAACCCAGACAAAATTAGAGATTGTATTACTACAAATGAAAGAAACCCTAGATGATCACAGAGATATCAACTTACCAGAGATATTCAAAGAAAAAGAATGCATAGAAGCAAGAATAGGAGACTTCGACATAGACTGTGTTCAGGATGAGGAAACATAGGTAAATATCATGACAGAAAGAACTTGGGAAGCTTTAGGAAAGCCTGATACGACTCCTTCATTGGGAGGAATAGGACTATTCAGGGGAAATTTGATAACCCTATGTGGAAGACTCACCCAAGTATCTATGAGTGCTCATGGAGCTTCGATGGAGGAAGATTTTGAGGTTGTTAGATTCATTGAGAACAACACTCCATTTACTATGTTATTAGGAAAAACCTGGATCGAGAAAGATCGGACCAGAAGAAAAGAAGAGGAGGCCCTGGAATAGAAAAAGAAGGAATTAAAAGATTTCATGAATAGGAGGATAGCACACTTGATTGGAGAACAGGAGAACAGATTGAAGCTACTTAGAACCAGAAACTTGGATCACAAAGTTGAAAGAACACAAGAATATTCATAGACGAGTAGAGCACCTACCCCAGATAGAGAAGCATATTACTCTCTAGTCCTATGAAATAATCCCAACAACATGAAGCTCCTATGCCAAAAGAAGACAAGAATCTAAATGGAAAGAGGAATACCGAGACGAAGATCACCGGGAAGAAGGCTAGAAAACTCAGTAAGAAGAGAGAAAAGATCGAAACGTTACGGAAGGGCCTAGAGGAAACTTCACGGAAGGAATATTTGCAAAATTGGAACTTCGTTGGGATATCAGAATAGTACCCCGTGGAACTTTGCCATGGTGAAGAAATATGATTGTTGGAAGCATCATAACCATTGGACCGACGTTCCAGAATGGTTAGAACAACAGTTATGACCAGAAAGCTTGCCATCGGACCATTGGGATCGTGCCACAATAGACAGAACTGCATTGATGGAAAACTTCTTATCCGTTGGAGAGATCCATTACATCGTGTCTACTTAGTCCGTCGATTGTTGCACCGAGAAAACTTTTGCGAATTGTATCAGAGCTAACAAGAAAACCCATTGCTACTGCACTGTACTTAGTAAGATTGAAACCAATTCTATTTCTTTGACCACTCATCCATCCACCCGAGTTTTCTGATCAAAAGCATGCATGTCGAACGAGATCATCGTTGGGGAGAAGTCAGTCAAGGAATTTTTAATTGAGATGCTGGCAAAGAGAGTGATGTCCACAGGATTTCAAGATTCATCGACACGAGTGCAATCCTCTCTGTCAACTGCTCATGGATCTGAACCATCCTGACTAGTAGTAGAGAAGAGAACCAAGCATAGATATGATCTAGCATATGTGAAGTTAATCCCAACCATATTACCCGACTACATCTTGCCTCTAGCTGGCGTAGTGAGTCGTGACAGTGTCCCAAGGGACTTTGATTACACCATGGTTACTGTGTACCTCTCGAAGGGGATACGTGCAGTCAGAATGCAACAAGATAAGATCATGACGTTGAAGTTCAATGACTTCAACCTAGGTGACCGAAAGAATTACAACATGCTTTCTCCTTACAAGTATCTAACCAGGATGAAGGGGAAGAACTAAAAAATAATCCCCCATCCATGGACTATGAACGTCATGTAGTCCACCCTCTAGAATGTGATGAATATCCCACACTTTGGAAGGCACCAGGAGGTTAACTCATGTGTTAAGATCCTGCTCTCATGTTACCATGGCGGCTATCTATGGCTAGATAGATGCATCACAATCGATCCGACGTTGATCCATAGGATCACAGGATTGAGCATGCAAGGACCTAACCCGCAAGACTTCTACCCAGGGAAGGCTTTCGACCGTGCCCTAGCACAGAGAATTAAAGACACTTACGACAATGTAGAAGGTAGCTACAAGGTAGCTTCCATCTAGAATGGTGCAATGTGCCTAGCCTACTAGCTAATCGCAGGGAATATAGTAAGGAAGAAATGACCTACACAAGTCACAGGATTCGTTGTTGACCTAGCCAGGAAATGTGTAGAAGGACTCTAGATGAACTGGGTGAAGTACTTGGTCAACCAGCTAGAATTAGACTGTCGTGAAGCTCAAGATCAGGGCTATGAGTTCCACTTTAGCTGGCTCCTTATCCTCATCGCATTTACCGCTTGGGAAATGCCAGAAGGTGCGACCTTCCCAGACATTGAGCTAATCGAGTTGCTCACTGTGAAGTTCACCGTGCTTTGGTACTCGAGTTATATGGGAAAACAGTGGCAGTCGAACGCGGTCTTTCATACCTACTGCCTGTAGTTGAAGAGGGCAATCAAAGTTGTCCCTCGCATGACACTAAACACCCTGTATCGGTTCCAACCCCTCATGAAGTTCCGCGCAGATCGACACTTCACTTATATCACCACGCGCACAAATGAGCACAAATAAGATCTTCAATCATACTACAATCTCACAGAGGAGGACCTTGAAGAGATCACCAAGGACTAGTCTGCAGAACTCCTCATCCCCGCAAACCCCACAGAAATGTCAAACCCTGAACTAATCGACAATCCTGAGACCACTCATTAAGCAAAGGATCTCCCTGGACCCACCAGAAGGAAGAATACCGAAGAGGTCCCAAACCTGAGCAGCACATCGGAAAGAACTTCTTCAGTATCACAAAGACAAGGGGGTGATGATGAAGTAGAAGAGACAAAGGGCAAAGAATACCAGCAGAAGCAAGGCAAAGTAACACCACCTAGGGACCCCGCTGATGAGGCTGATCCCTTGAAGAAAAGGAAGGTTTCTCCCATGAAACCCACTTTCTAAAATAAATCCAGAGAAACCTTGACTAAGATGCAGACCATGCTCACTATAGATGACTTCGACTTTATCATCACAATTGTAGCAGATGCCTTGCACGATATCTTGTAGAAACATGAAGCCAAGAAGGAGGATATGTATGATAGAATTGAGGTTGAACTCAGAGGGGTACAACAAGCCCTTCAATCCAACCACACGGTATCCATTGTGCCCCCACCATCAGAAACACCTAAGTTGGGAGATGAACCTGCTCAACTCTACAGACTAGCTGATGCGACCGAAGCTCGCCTTCATGGTGCACATGAAGAAACCGAGCAGGCCACATAGGCCCTAAAGCAAGTACAATAAGTAGTCATAGAGCAACACCGATTTGCACAACAAGAGAAGGTTTCCTGACAAACTAAGTTTGAAGAAGAGAAAGCCCAGATCCAACAAGAGAAAGAGCAGTTGCTTGCAGAGCAGGTGGAAGTAAAAGAAGCAATCAGCAGAGCACTTCGCTCTATGACAAGCTTAGAGAAAAAAGAGGAATACCTAGTGGAACATCAAGTAGAGTAGCTCGCGGAAGCTATATAACATATTCAATAGAGAATCATAGACCTCGAGCTACGAACAGTGCCAAGTACCCCACAGGATGTGCGAGATCAACAAGAATGCAAAAATCTAAGTGCTCGCAGTGCACAGAATTATGATCGACTCACTAAAGATATTGAGCTAAAGGTACTGGCGTCATAGCTCTAGGAGGTAAAGTAGCAACAGTATAGGCGCAGTTGAAGCTCCTGTCAGTAGTTGAAAGAATGAAGTGATCCCAAGACCAACGCACTACTCAACAACAGGTCCACACCACTCAGAGAAAAGTCATGGAAGTGACTCAAAGGCTCCAACCAGTCCAGGATGAATCTTTCCCACTGTTTGAGGAGATTGAATGACGAGGCACATATTTGGAACAAGTAGTCATTGCAGTCGAACAACGTTTAGAAGGACCTGTCAACGAAGCAGTCATCCAAGAGTTCGTCGAGTAGGAGGCCTTGGCACAACAACAAGTCGAAGTAGCTTGAGCCAAGATCAAAGCTTTTGAAGCATAGCTACCCAGACCATAGTGAGTCGAGATGAGTCACAAGTGAGTGTTGGGGGCTTGTTGGCCCTTGACCAAGTTTTGAGGATCCTTGGTCATGTTTGACCTACTTTTGGGACTTCGACAGGCTGTTGAAGATGGAGCACAAGTTGAAGCAGAGATCGAGGGATCTAGGCCCCTTTTTAGAGATTTTTGGGTTTTGGGCTTATGTAACGAGAGTGGGGATGTCGGCCCATGGCTTTACCCATGTTTAGGCCCATTTTGTAATGTATAAATAGAAAGCTAGGCGATGTAGGAAGTAGAAAGTTTGATCTATGTGATCGAAGGAGGAACAAGTATGTGATGTAAGTGCTAAGTGCAAACAGTAAATGTAATTTCTCTGTGCATACTGAGTGAGACTTGAAGAGCTAAGTGCAAGTGATTGTAAGAGACTGTGGAAGGCTTTGTGTTGTAATACATGGAAGGAGGATCTAGCGAGGTGTGCATATCTCATGTCCTCTGCGGAGTAAGATATCAGGGCTCTATGCATGTAGAATATTGACAAAAATAAATAAAGAAGAAGAGTTGGTGGACGTAGCCCCAGGGTGGGGGTGAACCATGTATATCATGTGTTTCTATGCTTATGTGATGTATTGATGTGTTTATGTGTTTACTTACTTAAGTGATTTGATATAGATAAATGATAGATAGATCTGTTAATGCTTTGTGTTGAATAATGTGAATAAATGCTAGATCTTATCTATGTTGGTATGCTTCATACTTGAATCTATAGGATCTGTATAAATACTACATTGATCTGTTGTTAGGAATTAGCTGTGATGTAAACTAACATTGAATATTAACGAACTGTAACTACTAAGTTCTTTGTTAAGGTGTTGTAATCACAGATCTATGTCCCAGCTAAGGTTGTTGTTATCAGACTAATCGGTAGATGTGGACACTAACAGATCTCCCTAGATCCACCTGGATCTAGAACAAAACAGGACAGGACATGACTCTTTCCCTAAGTGACAACCATTGAAATAGCTAGTAAGGAGGAACAAGTGACATACCTTTGTAGCACTTCCTGGGGTCTCTATTGCTCCCGCTTCACTCCTGTGCTCTTGTGAGGTCAAGACCAAGACAACACAAACCAACCAAAGTGAAGACAACAAAATGTATTCAATTTTCAACTTATGTGTATGATCAAGGAATTACACAATAAAGTAAGAATGACTTTATGGGAAAAGGACATGCTGTTGTATCATATTAATCGAAAGTAGAAGATACAACCTGATCGCCTTGATGTCGCAAGCTTCCTTTCGGTGACTCTTGGTTCCAACACGCACACTTGCTTGATCCTTGCATGAAGAAGATCCAATTCCTCTTGATAGACTTGCTAGAGTCTCCAAGCTCCTGTTCAAGCTGGGTTCTTCAAACAATTCCTTCACCAATTCTCCAATTAATCTTGCTTAACCTTTTCCATGAGAATCCTATCAATATATAAGAGAGGATGAGATGGTTACATGGATGAGAATGATCCCACCAAGTCAGGGAAACTAGTAAAATGATAACCATTCGAATACCAACCCATTCTCTAGAAGATTCCCTTCTAGAACCATCGAGACTTCATCTTTTTTCAAGCTTGAGAACAAGTTCGCACCCTAGATATATAGCACAGTGCGAGAAGTTTGCACCCTAGCTAAAGGTAGCCTACGAGAATGGGTCATTCTCGCACCCTAGGCTATAAGCAACCTACGAACTCTCTTCAAAAATATGTTTTCTGGGAAGAGATGAATGCCACTTTTCTCAGGAGAAATTTCTTGTTGGGAGCCTGAGTACACCATCATCAATACACAATCAAGATGACCAAAATCATGGGTAACAGTTGCAGACACTGGAGTCTTGCAACCACTCCTGCCTCTACCTCGGGTGAAACTTCATCTGCTTCGCAGTTGTTGCCGAAAAGGCTGATAGTTAGGGTTTTGTTGGTACGTTGTTGTAGCGTTGAACCCTGGGTCTGCTCCTATGCCAACACAATTAGATGCATAACTATATTTTATTCCTTCATTCCATATTTTTGTTAAATGTAATTACATTTTATCCCTTGATCCTGCAGTTTGCAATCTGTTCAAGTTTCAGAGTCTAGACCATCTGCAAGAAACAACCTATTTTGAGAAGAAATTTACATCAAATAAGTGATAGTCGAAATTGCAATTTTTTAAGAAAGACAAAACAACAAAAAAGAGAACCAATGAAAAATGCAGGAACTAGATTAATCGCATATGAATGATAGGAGATTAAAAGTTGACTGAGTGCATGCATATAACGTTGAAATGAAATTGTCATCATGGATGAGGTAAAAAATGATTTGTGAGTATTTCAGAGACGTATGTTTGATAAAAATGTTATTTTTAAAAAGAATAAATAGAAAGAGGTTTGCAGTGCTTAATGGATCTAGAGTGTATAAGCTGCGAATGAAACATATCATAGAATTCTATTGTTTATGGTGGAAATTTCAACCGATATTTATCTGCTATTCAACTTCATGAGGACATATAATCATTTATCATCTTATGAATATGAATTTTCTCTCAAAGGTAAACTATTTGTTCTATGGATGTACAACGTATGGCAATAAAAATAGCAGTTAATTTGATATGTGTTTGAGTATTCTAAAACCATATATTAAATTATACCTCCTCAAACTATTTCTTCTATTATCGAAAAAAGCATCGAGTATCAAATATTTTTCGTATTTTTGTTTTATGAAAAGTCTACCAATCGAGCCCGAGTGGCACACATAACTATTGTGAAAAGTTCACCGAATAATCACTGTGAAAAGTTTACCGAATAATCATTGCGTTGAGGATTAAAAGAGACCTGAAAAGAACAAAATATTGATTGCAGATGGCGTTTGAACTCGAGACTCAAAAGAAACAGACGGGTAGAGTTACAACATGGTGAAAATTACGGTGACAGGGGGTATTGGGAAATATCATTACTGTCCAAAGACGTGTAAAAGATTGATTATGCGAGGTGCCCTATCGAAATTTTTAGGCTACTACATTTGGGTAAATCATTTGCTTCTTGGCCATTAGTATCATAATTTGGCACAACAAAACATGTGATTCGCTTCTATCACATTGGATCAATTATTCTTCATGTTTGTTGGATTGTTTTAAATTTTAGTTTTGGTTTACTACATGGAGTAATTAGTAGCAATTAGTATTTGAAATGAGAACATAATATAAAACCTTAAAAATAAGCTTATATGTGATTGAATTACGATCATGTGATAATTACAGGATCTCCTAGCTAAGCAAAGAAGTGATGCAGACAAGTAGCAAATTTTTTCATTTGTTGGAAGCTAGGAAAAATATTGCCCCACTTTGAAACAAAGGCATGCTTGTTCGATGGCCAATGGCCTCCACCACTGTAGCTCAACGTTCACCCTCGTCTTGAAGGTGAGTAACAAATTCAACCATTTTCAAAATCTCTATTGCATTTATAGATATGATATTTGAAATTCCATATTATGCATGTGGAATACACCAACTACGACCTACAACATTGTAGCTTGACATTATCCATTGTCACCAATGTTATAGCAAGATTTTCCTCACCCCATGCAAAATTTCTCAGAAGGCCTTTTCCATTTCCCTATGCAGACTTGAAGTCCCATTTTTGCAATTCCCAGAGCTAAAAAACATATTTTTCCATATATACGCTCCCTCAAAGCTATACATCATGCGTATACGCAGGTTGCACTGTTACAGCCTGTGTACATCAGGTTTTGTGCTCAAAATTAAAAAAATGGTGTCGAGTTTCCATGGATTGTCACAAGATCCATGATCCTTGACCTTCAATATACTGGAAACATTTTGACTCGGCCCTTTAATTTCATTTGAAGGCTATAAATGGGCCATATCCAAGTTGTGGAAAAGGCGAGAAGAATTCAACTTTGAGAGCAAAGTTACTCTGAAGAAATTATTCACTTCATATTGAGTCTACATCCCTTTGTCCTTTTAAGTCTAAACACATTGTTCAATCCCCAAGCTCTTCCCTATTTTATGGATAACCTCATTGTCTCTCTTATATGAGCTTGCCTTTGGTGGAGGATTGATGTGGTGGAGGCCCAGCTGGAAGGGACTTAGTTTCTCGGTTATGAACGTGCCGACACAGAATTTTATCATTCATACACTTCTATTGATTACATTTTAATAGAAATAGTCTTTTCTCATCCAATTAATGTCTCGCAAATATTTGAATTGTTATTCCATGAGCATATTTGTTATGAATATTGATGGATTATGCTATTATATGTGCTAAATTTATATATTACCACCATATTCTTTTGTATCTTGGTTGTTGAGGACAAGTTGCAGGTATATAGATTTGAGTCAAGTGCTCAATGATGGACTTCATTGAACATCTGGACGAGGTAGGCTCTTTATCTTGTCTTGTTAGCATGTTTTTTTATATAACATACTTGATATTAGAGTTGATTTCTGTAGTCATTTTCATCTACTTTGATTTACCCCATGCCATAGAGTGATTTCCCTCGTAACAGAATTGGCGACCATACTGGGGATTGAATTTTCTTTTCGGGGTTTGGGGTGTTTTTCTCCTTTGATTGCTTTTAGTTATTCTGAGTTTCTTGTCGTCTAACTGCTTGACAACATTTTTTCACTTGGAGTCTGAGTTTCTTGGCCTTATCCTTAACTTGACAGTGTTTCAATATATGTATGTGGGTTTTCCCTTGACATACACATACACATGCGAGTTTTCATTCTGCAAGGGGCATATATACGTCATTTTCTCCTAAATAGTCGCATACATCAACCTTGTTTGCCTTATTGCTGAGTTTGGTGTTTGTTGGGTAAGTTTTGATGGTTGATGAGTTTTCTTAGGTCTTTTTCATGACTGTCAAGTACCTGCAGAGTGATAGGAAAACTTTCTTTAGATGAATTTTTGGGTGGTATTTATTTCTCATCATTCGTGTTTCATTGACTGTCCTTGCATCTTAGGTTAGGTGTTTTCTTCTTGATATCCTGCTTGGTTTGTCTCTTTTTTCTTACAGTAGGGTTTATATATCAAGTTGTGGTTCAGTCCTTGCATTTTCGTTTCCTTTATATTGAAATATATATATATATATATATATATATATATATATATATATATATATATATATATACATTTTTCATCATGGCATTTGATATTTTGGGTTTTTATCATTGATCTTGATACATGTATGGAAAGATTGCATCTTATTTGAAATTACAGAATTGAATTGAAAATTGCATTTTGAAAAGCATATCATTTGTTGAGAATTGAAGTTGGGACTTTGCATTATGTTCATATTCATTTCTTTTACTTGTTGAGTCATAACATCATCAGTTTCATGACCACAACTTTTGAGTAAACAAAGCCACTAAAAGTAATGCAGATAAATTTAAAATTGATTAGAAACGATTTTATTTTTCAGGGTGCAAAAACTAGCTTAAGATTTAGAGCCTTGGAATAGGATTTTGTGAGTAAGCTTATCCAAGGCTATTAAACTCAACATATGTGTGTGACTAAGCGAGTGGTGAAATCCATTGTATAACTGGTGATGTCAGGAGGCTCCGCTCACACCGGAGTTAAAAACGATATTGCATGAAGTCATTTGAGGAGATATCCCTCCAATACCTTCTTAGTGTCAGAGACATTTCTAAGGATCTATTCATATATGGGGGTCTTTCTAGTACCTTTACCTCTGTGAGAGGCGGTACTTTCGAGATTTCAGGCTTTTTTACCCTTCCCATACGGTGGAGTTGACTTACGACTATTCTCTCGCACATTGGTTATATCGTGGTGGCTTATTTTATTGACATAGATATCCACATAGGTTACTTGCAGGGGTTATTTTACAGGTACTATGAATCAGGTAAGGGTCGGATAACACACAACCTTTATGGAGGATTACCTCTCCAAGGGGATCTGACCGACTGGTTGTTAAGCCCAAGAGGGCCCTTATAACTGGTTCTGACACCTCTGATATTTTGAAGCGAGTCTCAGGCCGCTCTTGGGCGAGGCATACCTACTTTAGGGAGGGAGGCCCCTTTCAGCCACTTTATCCTATTTGTGTGAATATTAGCCTTTTTTTATTTTGGTGTGCTATTTGATTGTTAGTTGTCCTTAATATTTGTTATATCTCAAGTCTTGAGTCATCGTGGAGCCAGACCTACTTCCTCCCAGGTCTCGTCGTGCAAGATACCAGATATATAAAATATGCAGAACAAAAATGAAATGCTAGAAATGACAGAATAACAGTAAAATATCCGGCATAATCTTCATAATACATAGAAATGATATACGAAATAGCAACAGAAATAGCACTTTGAATCAGATAGCAATGTTCACAGGCCTCTTCGAGGGGGCAACCTCCAGTCGAGCAGCGCTCTGTTACAATAATATCCAAGCTAGGGTTTTCATACCCTCGACTCTTATTTATACGAAATATGTCTATTAAGAGAAGCATCTAGAGGAAGATCCTTCTAGAAGCGGAAGCTTCTATTAGGTCTTCTTACATCCGCCTTATTCTATTTTATTGAAAGGTCTTATTAATATTTGACCTTTATTACATCCAAATACATTGATCTACCTATGTGCAGGTTAGGACCTTAACATGTCCGCCCCCTTAAAAACAGTCTTGTCCTCAAGGCTGGAGATGTGGAAACTACTGCAGAATTGTAGCTGGTTCCCAAGTGGCATCTACTGGAGTCATATCTTTCCACTGTACTAGCACTTCCTTGATGGTTCTCTGATGCAGGCGACGCTCCCGCTGGTCCAAAACTGCTTCTAGTTGTAGCCAAATGGATCCTTCTTCAGCTAACTCTGGAAGGATGGTTTGAATTTGGCACCTGGTTCCAATCACCTTCTTCAAGCATGAAACATGAAAAACTGGATGTAGCTTCGACTGACTGGGCAGAGCTAACTGATATGCGACTTGTCCCACACGCTTGAGAACTGTGTAAGGGCCATAAAAT
>ML782541.1:361705-382987 GCA_009831015.1 Picea engelmannii | reverse complement strand
TATGCTTTGGTCTGAAGAATGATGCAGTACTGAAATCCCCAAATTCTGAACCAGAGAGTATTTACTTAGCAACTCGAACATAGATGCGAGTCAATAGATCTCGCCGGTTTAATTTGTTTATGTTGTTGTTTATGTTCCCCAAGGGTTTGGTATTCAAGGGTTCTACAGACAAGGGTTTGCCCTGTGCTATAGCTCTCTAATATATGTTTGGGGTCCAACAGTAGTACTCGGCCCAATATCTCAGGGCACTAACTAAGGAGGATAGACCGTACCCTTAGCCGTACTACCCGACTACCCAGGTACTAGAGAGTATCTTCCCGAATGCTGTTCTCGGTGACACTATAGCAGTCCGACGGCCGATAGGTTTATCTAAAGAGAGCTTCAGGAAATCTAGGCTGATCCGTACACAGGTGTTGTCTGATGCGCTACCACTCGAAGGGGTACCAACAGGGGTTACAAGGGTGGCCAACATATGTGCGCTTAAGAACCACTTGTATTTCCTACGTGTATGAATCCCACAACCGCGGGTTTATGTGCGTAACGACAGATCTTTGTGGCTTAAAGACGCCGGAATACGTCTCTACCCTGAAAAAAAAAATACCCACAATTTCTGCCAAGGAAAGTGCTCTGAAACCACTTGCAAGATACCAGATATATAAAATATGCAGAACATAAATGAAATGCTAGAAATGACAGAATAACAGTAAAATATCTGGCATAATCTTCACAATACACAAAAATTATATACGAAATAGCAATAGAAATAGCACTTTGAATCAAATAGCAATGTTCACAGGCCTCTTCGAGGGGGCAACCTCCAGTCGAGTAGTGCTCTGTTACAATAATCTCCAAGCTAGGGTTTTCATACCCTCCACTCTTATTTATACTAAATATGTCTATTAAGAGAAGCATCTAGAGAAATATCCTTCTAGAAGTGGAAGCTTCTATTAGGTCTTCTTACATCCGCCTTATTCTATTTTATTGAAAGGTCTTATTAATATTTGACCTTTATTACATCTGAATACATTGATCTACCTATGTGCAGGTTAGGACCTTAACACGTCGTTTGTTGAAATTGCCATCACATCTTGAGTCTTTGCCTTCTAAAAGGCGTAAATTTATCAAACGTGGTACACACACTTCCACCTACCGGACTTGTAATCATACAAGGATAAGTAGTGAGTCAAGTCAGAAAGATACAGAGAGTCCTTCGACTCCCATTCCTACCATAGTTAATAGTGTTCCTTCGACACCTTCAACCACTACAGTTGTAGTGCCAACGGTTCCCATCATCACTCCTATCCAACCTATAGTTTCTACTCAACCCATTGTGACAAACCCTTTTGAGTCTATTTTTGGTACACCTGGGTACAACACTCAGTCCATCCCTACATCCTCTAGCCCTTTTTCTTATGGTATGAAAAATTTCACATTGCAATTTTCATCCTCTATTCCAACATCTAATCATAACCCTAGTATTGGACTTGGGGGCATGGCTCCTCTACATATTCCACTTTCATTTGGTGGTGTTCATATTCCCCAAACAACTCCTATGGTTGGAAGCCAACCTCTTTTTTACCCTGGGTCTAATCCTAGTCTTCATGTTCTTGGATGGAGCAATCAACCCGACAGACAAGCTACTACTTATGTTATGTCCTTTACACCTACCTTCTCCACACCAATTCCGACCAACATGTTTGACATGAAGAATGCACCTTCATCCTCCAGATTTCCACCCGGAGGAGGTCAGTTTCATACTTTGGGAAACCCCCAACCTGGAGCTATGTCGACTGGGGGCAATGTTTACAACCCTCATCATAACATTCCTACTGGAGTGGTGCCCAACCAAACACTTGTAAATCAGTTTGGAGGGGGGGTTTTCAACCCTACACAGGGCCATGATGCATACCAGAACCATGGATGGGCTTTGATTCCCCAACAACAATCTTTCTAGGGATATTGGGGCCATATGTCACAACCCTATCTCTTGTTTATGGCCACGCTCAATTTTCCATACTTATCAATATTAATGAACGACCCAGTGCGTCATGACCCAACATGGCCTCTCCTCCCCACCAAGCTTCCTTCAGATATTCCAAAATTCGAGGGCAAGACTTGTGAGGATCCTGGTGATCACATCACTACTTTTCATCTTTGGTGCTCTTCCAATTCCGTTAACGATGATTCTATTCATTTAATATTGTTTCAATGCACCCTCATGAGGGTCGCAGTGAAATGGTACATAGAGCTACCTGTGAGGACATATGGTAACTTTAACCAGATGGATTTAGTCTTTCTCAACCACTTCCAATTGTCGGTTCATTACAAAGTTGGCATAGAACTTATGTCGGCCCTCCGCTAGGACAAGGCCACTCATATATCGGATCACATCCAAGAGAGGCGTAGATGGAACAGGTTTATCAAAGCCTACATTCCTTCAAAGTTCATGTTGGAATAGTTTCTTAAGTATTTAATGCCTTATATTTCGAAGGTTGTTTCTACATTCGGGGTAACATATGAAGAGGAAGTGATTTTCATGGCCCAATAGTTAGATCTCATATATTCTCAGTCTGGGATGTTGTACGAAATTATTCTTGACGCACCAAGGTCGAACTACGACCCTAGACAGAAGCTCAGGCCTCATGTCAATGGCATTATAGGTTCTGCAAATGTTAAAGCTATAGACTTGGTGACAAGCCAGTTGAAAGAGTTGTCTCTAAGCTGGTCTATAGGAGGACAAGCTTCATCTGTGTCCTCTACTCCCACTCAGTCAAAGGACATACATTCAATGCAATCATCGACTAACCCGAATGGTAACCAACAACCAACAACCAAGAGAGAATAAAAGGAAAGGACATGGTAACAATCGTAAGGGAAAGAGAAATAATGATAATAAACCCAAGGACAATTCTAATAATGATAGATTGAAGGTTAATGTTGGTGAGGTAAATAAAGAGAAGTGAAAGGTGAAATTCCCGTGTAAGCTTTGTACTGATGATCACCTTACCCACTTGTGCCCTAAACTTGAGGAAGCTACGAGGATTTTATCTCTACCGCCCGATGTTTTGACTAATCCTTTCCCACATAATCAACACCTGGCCTCGATCTCCTCTAATGCTGAAAATGCAGCGAGCGGGAGTCAAAACCCACTGGCGAATGACAGTGACAATCTATGCATCAATATGGTCAAGTCTCAGGTTAATGTAGCCACTCGGTCTCAAGATTATAGTTCTTCATAAACTATTCTAGGTCTAGAGTCTCCCCCTCCTCTGGAGAGGCCTTTACAGATCGAAAATCTAGAGCCTCCACCTCGTATTCTGAAAGGAGTACTCAAGCACTCTACCCAGAAGCCTAAAGATATAACTTCCCATAATTACTCTATTGTTGAGTATCTGGTTCAAACCCCTTGTGCCATGTCGGATTTGGAGGTACTCTAGACGTGTCCTTCACAGAGGAATGCCTTTTTATCTATGTTCAAAAATCTAGACCCCTATGGATCTAAGGTTATCAAGTTTGACGTCACAGATGTGAAGCCTCACTTTCCATACCATGTGGATTTCCAAATCCATATGTATTACTCAAAGTATACCATCAAACGTGTTGTCACTGAGAATCACCCTCAGATTACAAGAGGATAAGCCCAGTACCCATCAAAATGTTTGTCAATGTAAATTAATGATTAAAGGTAAAATGGACAAAACTCATCATAAGAATGTTTTAACACAGAAATCTGGGCTAGAATGCATAAGAAAGTGAGGTTTTGACTAACTTTAGTCAGTGGTTTAAGGATAAAGGTGAATAGAAGGAAGAATTAGTGAGGAAGGTGGATAGGTCTACTATAAGCATCAAGCCTTCAAGCCGCTAGGTGAAGAAAAACTTAGTCACAAGAACCTCTTGAACTTAAAGTTTAAAACACTGAAAAACATTCATAGAAAAATTATAATCAAACATCCATTATAACACAACCACAACATTTCAAATGGATCATCCAATCATGAGAATTTCATAGTAAGAGGAAACAAGATGATGAAAGGAAACTGACTTCTATTAATGAAAATGTCTCAAGTCTCATACATAACTAGAGAACATCTATGCTTAGTCAAAATATTACAAAAAGGGAGCTCTGTTCAACCATCCGACCCTCTCGTATCATTCATCTGATATATTTATAATCAAGATAGTAGCTAGTGTCTTCTCTTGTCTATCATGTTCCTTCTGTCAGAAGGAAACTCGGGTCAATATGGGCCTCAAGGAAAAATTTCCCTCTGTGGTACTTCACGCTGACAATTTTCTGTCTCCTCGGACATACCCTCCATGCTTCCATTTAGAGGGGGTAGTTGATTGTTCAACCACCAGTCCTTATTTCATTAATTGATTTCTCCTTGGAAAAACGGCCCTCTGTGGTACTTCAGTCTGACATTGTTTTGTCTCCTTGGCCAGACCCTCCATGCTTCCATTTAAGGGGGTAGTCTATTGTTCAACCATCGATCCTCCTTTCATTAACTAATTTCTCCTTGGAAAAACTTTCCTCTGTGGTACTTTGGGCTGACAGTTTTCGGTCTCCTCGGATAGACCCTCCATGCTTCCACTTAATGGGGTAGCTAATTTTTCAACCATCGGTCCTCCTTTCATTAACTTATTTATCCTTGGGATCAGGACGAGGCTTAACGCCTAGCTTGTTGCCACACGTTGCTCTCGAATTAGGCCCTATATAAGCACGTGATTGTGGAAGCTTCCAAGCGCGATTTGGATCCACACCGCTCTGACCCCCACAATCCACCACCAAATGCCACATACCTCTTTAGCTATACCATGGTTTCGATTGCAAGACTGCTCTAATATTTTAGCATTAGATAACTTTATGTCCCCTCAATGAAGTGTGGCCGCCGATCTTGTCGCAATCCGCGATCTAGAAACGAACTGATTTTGTTTCCACGCATTTCTCTCGGATGGACCCTACATTAGCACGTGATTGTGGAAGTTTCCAAGGGTGGTTTGGGTTCACAGCACTTCAACCCCCGCAATCCACCACCAACTTCCACATACCTCTTCCACTATACCATGGTTTTTATTGCGGGACCGCTCTATAATTTTAATGTTCAAGCACTTTCTGTTCCCGTAATGAAGTCTGTCCGTCGATCTATTGCAATATGTGATCTAGGTAACCCTGCTATTTTATATCCCCCACTAAAATTCATCTGCTTTCCAACTCCAAAATCCTTTTAACTATGTTTAGAAATGGAGCCAATGTTGGCGCTCAAGAGCATTGAATGTTGAGCAAGGATATCTCTCAGAGAACGATCTCTCGAATATGACATGGTGGCCTGATGTTGTTGTGCTATCACAACTACTTATGGATGAGCTCCATGTGTCTTCAACACTTCGACACTTCAGGCTTTGAGAGTTTTGGATTGTGAATCATGAAAAACTCTCGGAGTGGTACGAGCCTGGAGTGAAGTGGTAGCCTGAAATGAATGTTATGCATCCTTGGTGGATAAGTGCCATGTGTTGAATTGAAAAACACTCGTGGAGTGGTAAGGCCTGAAGTGATGTGTCATCTCGACGTCACTTCGAGACTTCAGTTCTTTGGGACTTCAGGATATTTGGATGGAAATATCCCGAAGTAACTCTCTCCCGGTTGATGTGGCAGCCTCTCGTTACTTCGGGACTTCAACACTTCGGGAATTTGGGATGTTTGGATGGAAATATCCTAAAGTAACTTTATCCCAGTTGACATGGCAACTTCTCGTTACTTCGACACTTTGGGCGTCAGGATATTTTGAACGCAGGCATGAATATCTCCTGAAGTAACTTTCTCCCAGTTTACGTGGCATTCTCTCATTACTTCGGGACTTTGGGACTTCAACACTTTGGGGCTTCTGTCTGGTCGTTAATCCTTACACGACTTTGAAACTTCGAATTCACGAGATCCGTAGATCTGAACTTCACATGCGATCTCCACCGTTGAAAATCGAGCCTGTCTGATTGCTTGTATTTCAAGCTCGAAATGGACTACTCTGAATGCTACATTTCGCTCATGGTTTTTTCCTATGCAAACAAAGGACTTGGTCGGCCTGCAAAAACTACATATGACCCATGAAAACTTCATGTGATAACAAAACATATTGTTATTTATGAATGTGTTGCAACATGTGTGATGTCCCTTACTTGTTGGAAATTCATTGGATCTTCAACCCTCTCTCAATATCTAACCATGTTGACTGCATTTGATGGTCGTTCTTTCCATCCCCATGGTATTATTCATGCCTTCCTGGTCCATTTAGGTGGGAATATGGTGGAGGTGGATGTTGAGGTCGTTGATTCACCCCTCGACTATAACTTATTTCTAGGGTGTAACTTGACTTATGCTATGACTGCAGTCGTATCGTTCGTTTTTCATACTTTATGTTTTCCTCACGACGGGAAAATCATGACGATCGATTAGTTGTCCTTTGCGCATGCTATTTCTAATGAATCAGTTGGAATGTCGATCCCCATGATCAACAATTATCAGCCGACAACTGAGGATATTGGTGTCAGAATGTATTCATACCTTATGGGTACCTTTGATTTCGTGGCACCAATTCATCATATCTATGCCATGTCTAGTAGGTCTACTTTTTCAATGAGGTCTGTTCCTTTCCGCACTTCGTATTTTAATGATCCTTGGACCCTACCTTCCTTGAATGTGTCTTGTGAAGGTCAATCACATACTGGAATGACCATTCCACTGTCCGCAACAAAGATAATTTATTAGGTTGTTCTTGACTCTTCTGCCAACCCAGATCTTATCTCCTCACAGACAGATGAGGAGGATCTTGTTCTTAAGCCCATATGGGCCACTTCATCGTCTTTCTCACATGACTACCTCAATGGTACTTTACCCTCCGATGAAGCAATAATAGAGGCCATGAATGGTTCTGATAGGCCATGGGATGATATGCATCATTGCTCTTATTTCCTCCCAGAGCTTGCTAGAATTGAACAAGATGATTTTAGATATACCTTGAGTGAGATAGTTGGTCACATTGTAGTTCCACTTGATATGCATGGTATTTATGCTAAAGGAAACATGGAGAGTATATATCCTACCATCACGATCGATATCTCTTGCATTCCTTGTAAAATTGAAAATGTATATATCAGTGCGGATTGTTTGCCGGAAGAAATTTTGATCTACACCGAGCTATTCAAAGAATTTTGTGATCTTCACTTGGTCGTATGAAGATATGCCAAGAATCGACCCTCGAATTGTTCAGCATTTGATTAAAACCTACCCGGATGCTAAACATGTTCGACAATGACTTATAGATATCAATCCTAGGAAGGGCCCTGCTATTAAGGCAGAGGTGGAAAAACTGCTTAATGCAGGTTTTATCTACACAATTCCCTTGACTGAATGGGTATCCAATCCCATTCCTATGAATAAGAAGCAAGGAACCATCTGTGTATGCATGGATTTTTGAATAAGGCATGTCCTAAAGACAACTTCTCGACACCTTTCATTGATTAGATTCTTGATGAGTGTGCAGGAAGTGAGGTTTTTTCCTTTATGGATGGAATTTAGGGATACAACCAAATTCATATTAAACTTGAGGATCAACATAAGAAGATATTTACTTGTCCTTGGGGCACTTTTGCATACCGGAAGATGCCTTTTGGCCTTAAAAACACCGGAGTGACCTTCCAACATGCTATGACCTCACGTTTCATGATATCAAGCATATAATCGAAGCGTATCTTGATGATCTCGTTTCTCACTCTCACTAGAGAGTGGATCACTCTACCCACCTTCGACTAGTTTTCGAAATATGTTGTTATTATCGCATCCATTAAAACCCTCATAAGTGCATCTTTTGCGTTAGGTCAAGTCGTTTTCTAGGATTCTTAGTCTATGAGACTGGGATCATGGTAGATCCTTTAAAGGTTGAGGAAATACTTTGATTGCCTCCCCCGCACACTATTCATCAACTCCAAGGTTTACAGGGGAAAACTAACTTTTTACGTCGGTTTATAGTAAACTATGCCAATATTACTAAGGGTTTCATCCATCTCTTGAAGAAGGACACTCTGTTTATATGGGATGAGCAAGCTCAGGAATCCTTCGATGCTCTTAAGAAAGCCTTGGTATCAACGCCTCTACTAAAGCCTCCAAAATACAATAGAGATTACTTGCTTTATATTGTCACGTCTGAAGGGATGATTGGTGTGGTTTTAGTTCAGGAGGATGATGAGCTATGTGAGCACGTCGTTTACTATCTTAGTCAAAACTTAGTTGGACCTGAACTCAAGTACTCTCATGTTAAGAAGCTAGCTTTGGTTTTCATACACGCGGTTCAAATATTACGACACTATATATTTCTTTGAAAAACTACCATAGTTGTTGATGTCAATCCATTTCAATACATCCTTACTAGGTGTATCATAGGGGGGAAATACAATAAATGGATTGTCATCTTGCAAGAGATTGATCTCAATTTTGCTTCAGAAAAATCTAAGAAATCTCTAGTTTTTGTCGAGTTAATATCAGACTTCCCTCGGTTAGAAGATGATGTTATTCATGTCGATTCATTTGCAGATGAACACATTTTCCCTGTCTCATCGTCAAACACCTGGTATGGAGATATTTTGATCTACCTTCAAACCTTGAATTTCTCTCAGCATCTTTCAAGAGACGATCGACGAAGAATACGATATCAAGATAAGAACTACCTTATCGTCGGAGACACTTTGTATCGTCGAGGTGTAGATAATATCTTGCATCGTTTCTTGACTCATGAAGAGGACGAGTCTGTTCTTAATGATTGTCATAGTGGGGGTTTTGGTGGTCATCTATCTAGGCTTGTGACAACCCAAAATATTTTGCAAGCCAGCTATTTTTGGCCATCTATTTTTAAATATTGTGTCAAAGCGGTCAAGAAGTGTCAACCTTTCTAGGTGTTAATTCAGAAGATGCGCTCGCATCCATTCCCTCTTCACCTAATTGTTACCGTCGGTACCTTCACCAAGTGGGGGGTGTATTTTGTGGATTGCAACCCAACTTCGGCTGGGGGGAATCAACATATTATTGTGGTCGTAGACTACTTTACTAAGTGGGTCGAGTCCATGCCTACAATTAAATCCGATGGTAAGACTATTGCATTTTTCGTGTTCAATCAAATTATATCCCAATTTGGAATACTGAGTGAGATTGTCATTGATCATGAAACTAGGGTTTAAAAATGGTCATTCTTCCCCTTACTTGCCCTAGAAAAATGGACAAGTAGAGGCTGCGAATAAGTCTCTCAAGACCATCTTACAGAAAAATGTCATCCAGAGAAAATCTGACTGACATCTCATGCTTTACCCAGCTCTTTGGGAAAACCGAACCTCGGTTAAAAATTCCATTGATTTTTCTCCTTTCCAGCTAGTACATGGTGTGTATTTGATCCTACCTATTGAATGAAAAATACCTTCTCTTAGATTGGTAGTTAAGCTCCTACCTATCACTTTCAATCTCGAGCAACACCTCGTACACCTAGATAGTCTAGATGAGCAACTTCAAGATGCCTCTATGACTATTGAAGAAAATAAATGACGTGTCAAGGTCCAGTATGATAAGTTTGTCTATCCTCAGAAGCACAATGAGGGTGACTTGGTCCTCTTGTATGACCAAGCCAAAGAACCGTTGGGGGCAGGAAATTTCAACCCCATGTGGCATGGTCCTTATATCATGCGACATGTCTTAGAAAAGGATCCTATGAATTAGAATATTATGAAGGGAATATGTTAGTTGAGCCCAAAAATGGGCTCTACTTGAAAATATATTACACTTGAGCCCCAATATTGTGCATAAATCTTTGTATACTAGTGTATCTTAGTGTATATATATTTTCCCTTTTTGTCATTGGTTTGCTTATTGAGTTTTCCCTTGGTTGGAATATGTCAATGGAATATTTAGTTTACCTAGGATTCACATACAGTGCCAGTTGTCATACATGGAACTTGGCTTCCACCGCTTGGGTTGTCTACTCACTCGAGGGTCAACTAGGGCCTTCAGGTGGTGTTTTTCTAGGGCCATCACTGAATAATGTGGCCGAATATAACATCGTTATAGATATTTTTTGTGATGCCATTTCACATGGTATTCATTCTTTAGAACTTCGCCTGGACTCCTAGTTAGTAGTACGTCAGTTGAATGACAGTTACCGTGTGCGAGACCCTACTCTACTCCTATGATTCCTACGGGTACGAATTTTGGAATGACATTTTGATTTTATTATTTATAATCACATACCTCGAAGTTCTAATTATGTATCTAATGCATATGCTAATTATGTTTTAGATTGGAATTTGTCACATAACTAAAGTAAATAAAACACATTCACCAATATACTCATTGTAATATAAGTAAATCCGAAGACCAATGTTTTTTATATTTCATTTCTCCAAAAATATGGTGTTATAGTACAAAATGGGGGCTCACACCCTCAAAATATATATACAGTCGATCAATACAATAATAATGACATCCACGCACGTGGTGTTTGATGTGTGTCATGATATCATAGTATGACATTTGTGAGACGTTGGAATAGTCTCACCCAAGCATGGGGCACACCTACCATCTACCATTGCATCGCCTCTAGCAGATCCTCTACTTGAACCATGGGAATTCTTTGCATCAAACGAGATAGGTTTCCCTCCACATTTTGAAGCACTCTCTCTGTGTCTCCTCCCACTGGATCATCCCCCTGGTGCCTCCTCCAATGTTGTGGGAGTCCATATGGTCATCGCGGACCCACATCTGCATAACAATACATGTTTTAATTAGTACTTGACATCATCCAAAAATATTTTTATTTTTTTTCTTTTACAAAAATACAAAAAAATGAAATATTTATATATTTTTTTCATACCTATATCTCCGTAGGAGGAACCTGGTGGTAATGGCATGTTCATATATCCTCTAAATTCGATCCCTGCATAAGGGTATTCCTCCATATCTATCACTTGTCGATGCCACCAGAAGAAACAAATCGTCCTTGTAGGGTGTTGGCACCCTACCACCCCCCAACCGCTTCATCACCTCGGTCCACTGTGCCAAGTCTGGAACATGAGGTCCATGCAGAACAATATTGACTCTAGGGCCCAAGCCTGGGACCTGCTCGAAGAAAAAACCACATAATATAGATGCAAACCCGAAGTTCCTCTTGCTACCTTGTTTGCAGTCTGTTAACTAGCTCTTCGTATTGGTCAGCAGTGAGGTGCATCGGTCGTAAACCGTTGGTCGCAAGAACTCCACCAAGTAGAACATAAGTGGGCTTGATGCCTGATGCAATGAGGTCAAACCTGTGATCTGTGCCAACACTGGGAAAATGACCTTGAGACTCAGGTTGTTAATCGCTCTGATCAAGAGTTGGATCCCTACCTTCTCGGTCCCTGCAAAGCAATGAGTGGATATGTAGTCCTCTATGTTCATGCCACTCCCAACTACCCAAGTTTTGAGTTTCACCACCTCACCCCCGACGTGACAATCTTGTCAGAAAGTATATGTCTTCGAATTCAATCCTCAATGGTTTCCCATTGAGGTTGAAGGCCTCTGTATCTGGATCCCAGTAGTTCACCAACATCTGGAACAATCTCACTTGATCCCTCATTCCTTTGAGAGCCCAAAATTTGTATATCCCACATCTTCTTAATTCCATTTGGGCCCCTCTATCTTTTTCTACTACATCATCAAATTCTACATGCTCTCTTTCTTTCCACTCTAGCACCATCCTACAATTTTAAAATCAAGTTTTGAGGCACTATCCTTTAAAACATTCAACTCACAGACTTGTATGCGAGCTGTAGTTTACACAGTCGCATATAATGTTTCATATACACTATCTATTTTGATAACAGTCGCGTATAGGGCTGCGTATATGTGACCCAATGAATTACAACTCACATACACCCTAGTTTCTAGTTTACGACTTCAAATACTAAAAAATTGAATCCTAAATTAAAATTTAAACCAACAGAAATGAAGAGAAGGGAAAGAAGAATTGCTTGGTCCAAACGGTTGTCAAATCCGTCACTCGTAGCTCCCGCAATCGGTCGTTGAAAATCGGGGGCAATTTGGTCCAAAATGCACTATTTGGGTAAAAAATACAAATGGTATAGTAAAATTGGTTATTTTCACTATTTATAGAAAACATTTACCCACTTTACATTGTTTTTGCTAATATTTTGGCCTAGTGGACTAATAGTGTTGTGGATGGAGTTGGTTTTGGTGGTTTTATCCAGGGATTCTTGTGGTTTCTAGAGTCATATTGCTCGTTAGTGACTTTGACAAGTATTTTCGTTGACCAACATATAGGATAGGTCATCACTCCGTTTTTCACACTTGCATTATCCTATAACTACAATTTGTATGCCTTAGGTACGAACCCATTTGTTAGTGACACAAAACCTTCTTTATGCTACTAGAAGTGTCGTTATTAAATGGTAGAGACTTACCGAACCTGGGTACCCTAGTTAGAACCTTTCTTCCATCTGGTGCCCATGCATAGATTTTTCTGTAAGACCAGGAGTCCCTTATAGATGAATATGACTTTGCGTTCGAACCTCATTTCTTACTCATAAGCATGCTAACTGATACCTATGGGACTCCCATGAGTCTGGTTTGAGCTATTTTATGACTCTCTCAAAAAGAGAAAATATTGTCGAGTGAACTTGTCTCTTTCACACTCATAAATTGGATTTGAAAGGACGTCTATTTGGTATAAGTTTAACCCTTTTTCATACCAGGTAGACTAAAATTATGAAAATGTACATTCTTTGGAGTTAAGTTGTAATTGCATCTCATCCTCTTGCTTGTAGTATTGAGCGTATTGTCGATTCTAGATTTTGCATTATAAACCTATTATCTCAAGAAGTTTGCATCATCGACCAAGCAGAGCCTTGTTTATATCCTTTGCAGCTTGACACCATGTACCCTACGAGGAAAAATTCCATCGAGTGTCCATATCCTACATGCACCTCCCTGCATTGAGAATATGTATGTTCCACTGTTGGAACTAGTTGCTTACTCGCGACACTTGTTTCCTCATTTCCTCCTCTGTATCATAACATTCATTTGTCTATGAAAAAACAAAAAAATATCGGTGGGAAAATAATATTATCTCATGTCAGAAGTAGTCGTGTCACCTTTGAATAGAGCTCAAACTATTAAGTCCACTTGTCATCCAAAGTTTGGGTTTAGCATGACCTTAGGAAGCTGAGCTCATTACTTAGAGTCTACTCCTCCGACTGGTTAAACTTCTAGTCCCTATGGAGATTTTTATTGGTGCCTCCTACATCACAAAGTTTCATCATTGAGTCTATGTTGCCAAATTATTCCATATGTCTCATGCTCTTGTTCAAAGGATGTCTATCATCCCGTGTCAGCTATTTCTCAAAAGTATTGACTTTGCATGTCGGCCATACCCTCAGTGTTTCTCAGAGTTACATGAAGTTGTAGTCCTATCGTGCACCCTGTTCCTACTTTCATTATGGGTAGGTAACCTTTAACCCAACAATCAAAATTTCCTCATTGGTCACTGACTAGGGAGTTTCCCTTGTATTCGACGGAAAGAAATATATTCACACATTGGGATTTTTGGAGTGTCTTGGATGCCATTAGATTTATTGGTGGTTTCCTCTCCTTTGTCGACATTTTTCATTATTGGTTGCTATTCAGAGGGTCTTTTTCGTGCACTTCTTGCATCTGGTGCATGTGAAAGACGCACAGGATCGTTGGTTCGTGAACATGTTCTTTATCTGAATTCCTCCAAATAATCAAGCTAATGCTTTGTGCCTCGTGCTGGATGATGAGAGATTCCTTAATGATCTCCTTTCAGTGGGTCTCCTTCCATAGAATTCAGCCCATATATTCTGGAAATGATACCTAGAGTCCTATGAGTACCTAGAGGCTTGCAGTCATCAATGACAGGTTCTCTCACCATTGACAGTTGGGAATACATCAATGTCTCTTGATCGATGGATTCTTCAAGTGTTATATCTCAACTCTTGTATTCACACTTGTAAGAATGTACTCGATGCCTTGATACCTACTTTAATCATCGATAAGTTGTCTCATGTTTGTTAACGGTATACCTTAATGACCGGTAATAAAAAAAAGTCACATTGTGTTTGACCTCAACTCCTTTATTCACATGATGTAGACTTGCACCTTTGTTGGATCGTGTAGAAGACTTGAATATATCAATTCACAACGACAACTTTCTTGATTTGTTGCTATCATTCATTGGACCAATACCTATATGACTTCAGTGGTCGTGGGAGATTAGATTGTACTTCATTGTATACAGATATCTTCATACTGATTTTCATTGGGCCTTGTTCGTGACTATGACAACCTATGGCATGTATCTACCCTTGCATTTCTTATTCATGGACATGAACAGTTGTTTGGTATATTTCCACATGGAAATGCAGTGTAATTCAAATTAGAAGCCATGTGCACAAAGTCATTATGGATTGTCATATTCTTATGAGCAACTAGTTCGTCCAACTGGGTCTCCATTACTCCACTTCTGGGAATTATAATGTATTTCGGCCATCACAGATACTCCTCTGACCTCACACATTAGGGGGAATTTGTTATAGCAAGATTTGCCTCACCCCATGCAAACTTGCTCAGAAGGCCTTTTCCACTTCCCTGTGCAGACTTGAAGTCCCATTTTGCAATTCCCGGAGCTAAAAAAATTATTTTTCCACATATACGCACCCTAACAACTATACAACATGCGTATACGTAGGTTGCACCATTACAACCCGCATACATCGGATTTTGTGCTCAAAATTAAAAAATGGTGTCGAGTTTTCATGTCACGTCACGAGATCCATGATCCTTGACCTTCCATAAACTGGAAACATTCTGACTCAGCCCTTTAGTTCCATTTGAAGGCTATAAATGGGCCATATCCAAGTTGTGTGATGCAGGAGCATCGACGACTCCATCTTCTGAGCTGCGTGTGGAGAAAGACGATGACAGCTGGACAAGCCAGCAAATTTTAGATTTTAAATTTTACCTTGGTATTGTTGCACCGCCGTTTAACTAAAGGCATTCAAAGTGAGTGCATTTGTAATATAATGTAGATAAGAATGCATTTAACAGTTTTAAATGCTGGTAGATAGGGTTAGCTGTAGATTAGACAGTTTCATCTTCCAGGAGGGAAAACGAATATAGGCACCCTCCTTGTGTAATTGATATATTATTAAGCAAAAGAAGAGAAAGAAGAGTAGAGCAGAGAGCTTGTGAAGAAACTCCATGTACAGGCATTGAATTAATAGGAAATCTTTTATTCAATTCCATGGATGTGTTTAGTCTTTTTGTGTTGTTGGTATTATGTTGTTGCATGCTTGCTTCCTTTTATGCTTATCTTCTATATGCTGCTTATGTGATTGCATATCAGGTTAGAAACCTGAGAGAATGAGTTTCAATTGTTTCTCTGTTTGAGCCAGGAGATTCCTGCATAGAGTGCAGTCGAATTCCTCCGCATAGAGTGCATAGAGGGGGCTAGACAGTTGAACTTTTGTGCTTGGGTTGCCAGAATGAATTAGGTTATTCGAACCGTGCAGGTGAGTGCAGGTTGGATGTGGGTCTCAGCAGTTAGTCTGAGGAAAGAAGCCATAAATCTTTGTTGCAGGTGAGTGCACGGGGTTTGAATGACTTCAACACTTGGAGAGTGATTGAATGTTGAAGTGTGAGCAGACCATGTGAAAGTTCTCTGAAGGAGTCAGCAGAACAAATCTCAGGAGGGACAGTTCTTTTGTTTCGCTGTGGGAACAGACCCAGGGAAGTTCACACAGGACGAAGGTGGTGAAGCAGAGGAACTCTCCAAGAGGAAGAGAATCGACGACTTAGAGTTGTCACGGAGAAACCCGAAATCCCGAGGACCGTCCGATCGTGGAGGCGTTGCGTGGGAGATAACCTGTAAGCACAGGTGTGTAGAACCAAAGTCCATCGGACATCGGGGTTTCTTCATTCGGAGGTTGGCAAAGGAAGAGTTCATACCTCAGAGAATCGCGAGTCGCAATTTCCCAAGTCAATCGAAGCGTTGATCGGAGAGGGGACACGTGGCGCAAGATCCCTGAGGATCGGGGTTCGGTGTTCGGTGTTCCCGGAGGCGAGAGTTCAAGCTCTTTGAAATCGCGACCGGCGATTTCTCGAATCAACTGGGGCCGTTGATCAGAAAGGGCACGTGGCAAAGGATCCTGAGGAGTCGGGATTCGAGGTCTTGCAAGGTCTGTGATCTTGTGCATCAGGAGACGCGAACTCCCGAATCGCGAATTCCCGATAGAATGAGAGGGAGACAGGTGTCATTGGACTTCGGGGATTCGGAGAATCGGGATTCTCGACGCCAAGGAACTCTTTCATCATGGATTCGCGATCCGCGAAATCCCAAAGAGGACGTGGCAGCGTGGGACCCGAAAACTAGTGGAATACAGGTGGTATTGTGTCGGGGATCGGTGCCTCGGCATTCGAGGTTTCTAAAGAGAGAAGGTTGACATCACCGAGTGCGATATCCCGATAGAGAAATCTCCGATAGAGAGAAGTGTTGACCCGTTGACCCTCGGGGAACGGGGTTTTTCTTTGCGTGTGGATTGCGTTCGCATGAACCGCGAACTCCCGAGTCGCAATTTCCCGATTTGCGAAGGGGAGATCACCAAGGAGAGTCTGGTGGGTGACGAAGACTCCCGAGAGGAGTGGAAGAGTACTTAGACTCTTCGGGCCCATGTGCGAAGAATGGTCCTGGTGGGAGCAGCCGTCCGCTGAGGGGCGACTTGTACCAGAGTGGTATCAGAGCGGGACTGTTTTTGCTTTCTGAAGCAGAGACAGAAGAGATATAATGTCGCCCAGAAGAGAAAGGCAGTCTCCTGATCGTGAAGACAGGGACGCACGAAGGAGGGGTAGGTAGGCAGGGAATCCAGAAATGGAGCGTCAAATACGAGATCTCAGGGCGAGACTCGAAGATATGGAGGCCACCCAGAGGCGTGGAGCGGGTGCAGCAGAGTTCAGCGATCCTGAGGTTGAAGAGGAAGCTGGACACGACCAAGAAGAGGTCGCCGCAGAAGATGCCTCGACAGAGAGGTTGATCAAAGCCATTTCGAGGATGAGCTCGAAGACGAAGATGGATATTCCCGCCTATGAGGGAAATCTAAACGTAGAGGAGCTGCTGGATTGGATCCGAGCACTCGATACCTACTTCGATTACGAAGACATCGAAGAGGACAAGAAGGTGAAACATGTTGTCACCAAGCTGAAGGGACATGCAGCCTTATGGTGGGACGAGCTGCAGGCAGACAGGCGTTCCAAGGGAAAACAGAAGATCAAAAGATGGGATCGGATGATCACCAAGATGAAGGCAAAGTTCATTCCGAGGGACTACCAGATCACTCTGTTCAGGTGCATGCAGAACCTGAGGCAGAAGTTAATGACGGTGAAAGAGTACACCGAGGAGTTCTACCGGCTCAACATTCGAGCTGGTCATCGGGAGAGTGATGACGAAAAGGTGGCAAGGTACCTAAATGGTCTCAGGTGTGACATTCAGGATGAGCTGAGCATGGTTACCATCCGCACAGTTGAGGATGCGTACCAGATGGCTCTAAAAGCCGAAGAAAAGTTGAGCCACAAGCAGGGACAGAGAGGGCGAGGCAGAAGTCAACCTAGAGGCAAGGCAGTTGCTCAAGAAAGAACTCAAAAGCCCAAGGAGGATTGGAAGAAGCCTCAGGGAAAGGCTGAAAGAGGTGGGACCTCACAGCAGAGGCAACAAAATTCTGAGCCAAGGAGACAGCAACCAGATCAGCAAGGAGGATATGCTGACGCAAATACATTTCCTCGTACCCGAGGTAGAGGAAGAGGCCGAGGAGGAGTCATCACATGTTTCGCGTGTGGTAAAGACGGTCATAAAGCCGTTGGCTGTCCATAGAGAAATATGGACAGAGGAAACGCTCATGTCGCTGAGGCGCAGAGGCGTGATGTTGAAGATGAAGACGCTGGAAGTAGAAAGTCACTGACGGTGCATAAAGTTCTCTTGAAATCCGAGAAAGAGATGGAGGACACAACGCAAAGATGCCGACTATTCCGGACGACTTGCAAGACCAAGAGATGGAAATGCAAGGTTATAGTGGACAGTGGGAGCACAGATAATCTCGTTTCGACCGAGATGGTGGAAAAACTGGAGCTGAAAGCGAAGAAACACCCGAGTCCATACAAAGTGACGTGGCTGCAGAAAGGACACCAGGTATGTGTTACAAAACAATGCTTGGTAAATTTTAAAATGGGTGAATATAGAGATGAAATCTTGTGTGATGTCATTCCCATGGATGTCTGTCATGTTTTATTGGGGAGACCATGGCAGTATGATAGACATGTGGTTCATGATGGGAGAATGAACACATACACCTTGGAGAAGGATGGGAAATCACATACACTGCTACTGGGGAAGGATAAGGAGGTGAAGCCGGAGGTGAGCAGTACGATACTTCTCATGAGCGGGAAGGAACTTCTCACAGAGCTGGAGAAGGATGAGGATCCACATTTCTTTGTTGTCAGGAAGCCGAGAATTGTCCTGACAAGCACAAGAGTGGACGACTTGCCAGAGGAGATTCAGGAACTGCTTGGAGAGTTCGCTGACATCATTGTGGACGAACTACCTCGTTCATTGCCACCGATGAGGAGTGTGAGTCACCACATTGACCTCATACCCAGAGAAAGTTTGCCAAAAAAGGCAGCGTACAGGTTGACACCTCAAGAGAATGAGGAAGTCAAAAGGCAGGTACAGGATCTGCAAGATAAAGGACTGGTAAGAGAGAGTCTCAGTCCGTGTGTTGTTCCAACAGTGTTGAGTCCGAAGAAGGATGGAGGCTGGAGGATGTGTACAGACTCCAGGGCGATTAATAAAATCACCATCAAATACAGGTTTCCACTGCCGAGAATGGACGACTTGATGGATTGCCTGAGTGGGGCAAATTACTTCTCCAAGATAGATCTCAAGAGCGGATATCATCAGATCCGGATGAGAGAGGGAGATGAGTGGAAGACGGCATTCAAAACAAACAAGGGTTTGTACGAATGGCTGGTCATGCCGTTTGGGTTGACAAACGCGCCAAGCACATTTATGCGGCTGATGAATGAAGTCCCGCGGGAATTCATTGGCAAATTTGTGGTCGTATACTTGGATGATATTTTGATTTTCAGCAAGACTAGAGATGAACACTTGAGGCATTTGGCCACTGTGATGAAAAGACTGCAGCAGGAGAAACTGCTGATCAATCTGAAGAAGTCTTCCTTCATGCAGACAGAACTCATTTATTTGGGTTTTGTAATTTCGGCTAACGAATTGAAGATGGATCCTGAGAAGGTGAACGTGATCAGGAATTGGCCATCGCCAAGGAATGTTTTCGAGGTAAGCTTCTACAGAAAATTCATTCGAAATTTTAGTGGGATTAGCGCCGCAATGATGGACACTGTGAAAAAGCGACATAAAATTTTTCAGTGGACAGTCGAGGCTGAGAAGAGCTTCAATTTGTTGAAGCGAAAGATAACCGAACAGCCAGTGTTAGTGCTGCCTGATTTTTGGAAGACCTTCCAGGTGAAGTGTGACACTAGTGGGTATGCTGTTGGCAGAGTCTTAAGTCAGGATGACCGACCTGTTGCATATTACAGCAAGAAGCTGGATGATGCAAAGTTGAAATACTCCACGTACGACAAAGAATTCTATGCCATTATCCAGGCATTGAAGAAGTGGAGGCATTATCTTATACCCAAGGAATTTGTGTTGTACAGTGATAATCATGCACTGCAGTTCGTGAGTCAGCAAGAGAAGATGAACCAGAAGCATGCGAAGTGGGTAGAATATATGCAGAATTTTAAATTTGTCATAAAGCACATTTCGGGGACTGCGAACAAGGTAGCTGACACCTTGAGCAGAAAGTGTTTATTGCTGCAGGAATTCAGGGTCAAGACTTTAGGTTTTGAAAATTTAAAAGATATGTATGCAGGTGACGCAGACTTTAGCGAGGCATACGAAGCAGCCGAGAACCCAGTTCTCAGAGATAGGAGCCCGTGGATTGACTACCTGATCCAGGATGGATTGTTGTTCAAGGGCAATCAATTGTGCATTCCAGATTGCTCTATGAGAGAGAATTTGGTAAAGGAGAAGCACAGCGGGGGCTTAGCAGGTCATTTCGGACATGACAAAACATTCGCCAAGCTGATCGAATCATATTTTTGGCCAGAAATGCGTGCAATGTGAAGAGATTTGTTGACCGATGCAGAATTTGTCAACACGCGAAGGGCAGGAAACAAAACACAGGGTTATATCAACCGTTGCCTATACCCGAAAGGCCATGGGAAGCCATTAGCATGGACTTTGTGTTGGGTTTACCAAGAACACAGCGAAGAGTTGATTCCATTTTTGTAGTGGTGGACCGATTCTCGAAGATGGCGCATTTCATTCTGTGCCATAAGATGAGCTATGCAACCCATATCGCCAATTTATTTTTCAAAGAGATTGTAAGATTGCATGGATTACCGAGAAGCATAGTCTCGGATCGGGATACCAAGTTCATAGGTCATTTTTGGAGGACGCTATGGAAGAAGCTGGGGACTGACTTAGCATTCAGTTCTGCTTACCATCCGCAGACAGATGGGCAGACCGAAGTAGTCAACAGGAGCTTAGGGGATCTGTTGAGAAGCCTGGTGACGGAGCATCACACCAGTTGGGATCAGATCTTACCACAGGCAGAGTTTGCGTACAATGATTCTGTGAATCGGAGTACAGGTAAGAGTCCATTTCAAATTTTGTATGGGACACAGCCGCGAGGAGTATCTGAGCTCAGGGAGTCAGAACATGCTGAAACCAGCAGCGCGAGAGCTGAGGAATTCGCTGAAGCAATGCAAGAACTTCACACACAGGTGAAGCAGCGATTGCAAAAATCGAACCAGGAATACAAGCGCAGAGCTGATCATAGAAAGAGGCAGCTTCAGTTTGAAGTTGGGGACATGGTTCTGGCACACTTGAGAAAAGAAAGGTTCCCAAGGGGAACATACAACAAGCTCAAGATGAAGAAAATTGGGCCGTGTAAAATCCTGAAGAAGTTTGGACAAAATGCATATGAGCTTGAGTTGCCGGAAGGCATCGGGATATCTCTGATTTTCAACATTTCGGATTTATACCCCTACAGGGCTGAAGAAGCAGGCACTGGAACTGAGGAACCAGTGATCCAGTGGCAGAAACAATTACCAGT
>ML782541.1:346441-360152 GCA_009831015.1 Picea engelmannii | reverse complement strand
GGGTTGCCAGAATGAATTAGGTTATTCGAACCGTGCAGGTGAGTGCAGGTTGGACGTGGGTCTCAGCAGTTAGTCTGAGGAAAGAAGCCATAAATCTCTGTTGCAGGCGAGTGCACGGGGTTTGAATGACTTCAACACTTGGATAGTGATTGAATTTTGAAGTGTGAGCAGACCATGTGAAATTTCTCTGAAGGAGTCAGCAGAACAAAGCTCAGGAGGGACAGTTCTTTTGTTTCACTGTGGGAACAGACCCAGGGAAGTTCGCACAGGACGAAGGTGGTGAAGCGGAGGAACTCTCCAAGAGGAAGAGAATCGACGACTTAGAGTTGTCAAGGAGAAACTCGAAATCCCGAGGACCGTCCGATCGTGGAGGAGTTGCGCGGGAGATAACTCGTAAGCACAGGTGTGGAGAACCAAAGTCCATCGGACATCGGGGTTTCGGCATTCGAAGGTTGGCAAAGGAAGAGTTCATACCTCGGAGAATCACGAGTCACGATTTCTCGAGTCAATCGAAGCGTTGATCGGAGAGGGGACACGTGGCACGAGATCCCTGAGGATCGGGGTTCGGCGTTCGGCGTTCCCGGAGGCGAGAGTTCAAGCTCTTTGAAATCGCAACCGGTGATTTCCTGAATCAACTGGGGCCGTTGATCAGAAAGGGCACGTGGCAAAGGATCCTGAGGAGTCGAGATTCGAGGTTTTGCAAGGTCTGTGATCTTGTGCATCAGGAGACGCGAACTCCTGAATCGCGAATTCCCGATAGAACGAGAGGGAGACAGGTGTCATCGGACTTCGGGGATTCGGAGAATCGGGATTCTCGACGCCAAGGAACTCTTGCATCACGGATTCGCGATCTGCGAAATCCCGAAGAGGACGTGGCAGCGTGGGATCCAGAAACTAGTGGAATACAGGTGGTATTGTGTCGGGGATCGATGCCTCGACATTCGGGGTTTCTAAAGAGAGAAGGTTGACATCGCCGAGTGCGATATCCCGATAGAGAAATCTCCGATAGAGAGAAGTGTTGACCCGTTGACCCTCGGGGAGCGGGGTTTTGCTTTGCGTGTGGATTGCGTTCGCATGAACCGCGAATTCCCGAGTCGCGATTTCCCGATTTGTGAAGGGGAGATCACCAAGGAGAGTCTAGTGGGTGACGAAGACTCCCGAGAGGAGTGGAAGAGTACTTAGACTCTTCGGGCCCATGTGCGAAGAAAGGTCCTGGTGGGAGCAGCCGTCCGCTGAGGGGCGACTTGTACCACTGTGGAAAAGGAGAGAAGAATTCAACTTTGAGAGAAAAGTTACTCTGGAGAAATTATTCACTTCATATTGAGTCTACATCCCTTTGTCCTTTTAAGTCTAAACACATTGTTCAACCCCCAAGCTCTTCCTTATTTGATGGAGAACCTCATTGTCTCTCTTATATGAACTTGCCTTTGGTGGAGGATTGAAGTGGTGGAGGCCCAGCTGGAAGGGGTTTAGTTTCTTGGTTCCGAACGTGCCGACACATAAGTTTTTCATTCATACACTTTTGTTGATTACATTTTAATAGAAATACTCTTTTCTTGTCCAATTAATGTCTCGCAAATATTTGAATTGTTATTCCATGGGCATATTTGTTAAGAATATTGATGGATTATGCTATTATATGCGCCAAATTTATATATTATCGTCATATGCTTGTGTATCTTGGCTGTCGAGGACAAGTTGCAGGTATATAGCTTTGAGTCAAGTGCTCAACGATGGAATTCATCGAACGTTTGTACGAGGTAGACTCTTTATCTTGTCTTGTTAGCATGTTTGTTTATATAACATACTTGAGATTAGAGTTGATTTCTGAAGTCATTTCAATATGTTGTGGTTTACCCCATGCCATAGAGTGATTTCCCTCATAAAAACCACTGCAGCTCGACATTCGGCATCGTCTTGAAGGTGAGCGACAGATTCAACCATTTTCAAAATCTCTATTGCATTTACAGATCTGATATGTGAAATTCCAGATTGTGCATGTGAAATACATCAACTACATATGAGTTGGGTTGACGAATCCAAGTATATTGCACAATGCCCTATTCAATCAGGCAAAAGTTACACATATAGTTTCATCGTCATTGATCAGGAGGGATACTTGTGGTGGCACGCTCATGTCGAAGGCAGTGGAGCATGGAGCAGTGGCTCCATGTATCTTGCCAAGTGGACTACCCTACCCTGTAGTGATAGGCCATCGACTATAGGAAGGCCAGGCCATCAACTACAAGAAACTTTCTTTAAAACCTCGACTGCAACAAGTGTCAAAGTCCTCCCAAACAACCATTCATAATTTTTTTTAATTCATTTTTAAATCTTGACAATTCCAAAAAAGAAATCACATACACAAGGGCAATAACGTCAAATTAGCGAGCTATGAACAAATAAAAAATTAGATCTATAATATTTAATAAATACGATAAATAAATAAATTTTAGAAATAAATCAAGGTAATAAGAAATTTGAATGAAAATACAAATTACATAGCATAATATTAGGTCCTAGCTCCAAAATGCACCAAGTAATGTCCCAAAACACACGAGGTAATAGGCGGTCAACTAACATTGTGAAAACTAGAGTCCTTGGCCAGAGGTAGGGACTAAAAATACGAACTAAAACTACATCCTTGTGAAATCAAGAGTTAATCATAACTACTCGAGACTAAAAATACATTCTTGTGAATGAAAGGGTTAATCATAATCACTCTCGTGTAATAGATTGTTAAGTCCAAGGGAGATTATGCAGATCTAAAAACAAGGGAATCCTTTCTTGTCCCATGATTTTATCGTGTACATGTGGGCTATTTATTCTTTTTGTCAAAGATAAAATACAACAAGCTTCTAAATGTAAGTTTTAGCTTATATTTTTAAAGGTATGATATTTATATACAAAGGCATTTGCTTGTTTTGGTAAAAGAAGAATAACGAAACCCATGGACTATGTTAAAACTTTCTAGGTTTCCACCTCTAAAATGATGTATCTATATTTAGTTGTAAATTAACAAGTGATTTAGTTAGTTATTAAATATATCGAGTAATAAGAAATACGATATCATTTATTTATTAAAAAATATCAAATTATTGAAAACACAATATCAATCATTATAAAACATGATGAGGACGTTGGAAGGAGAATACAATATTACTTATTTTCCTATGCAAAGACTTTTTTTAATGTTTTATGTGAAAATGGGTCACTAAGATATACCAACTCAATATTGTTTTACGGACCTTTTTATCAAATCAATATATAAAAATATATTACACAATTTTTTAAGTATATGATATAATGCACATGCCAAGGATGACACCCTAGGCCAAGTCATTCATGTACTCTTGTCTCCACATCTAGATCCCAAGTATTGTCATCTCACTGAGGTTGTCTTATTCATGCCAGAGATGACAATATACTACCTCATTGACTCACTATTATTGTGGACCTCTTTGTAAGATAAGTGGGCACACAATTTTGATTTGGAAGGGACACCTTGAGTGAAACAAAAGGTAAAGATCCCAAAACAATGCTAGGTGACAACAATAGTCTACAAATAATGTCAGGTAGAAAGACTTCCTTAATATGTCAGTATATTATATGAGTGGCTACCTCAAATGGGAGTTTCAATGCCCAAGGTTTTATGGTTTTTGGTATCTAGGGTTTAGCCCATTCAAATTAAAAAACCCATTCAAATTTAAAAAACCCATAAAATATAAAGCATTAAACACAACTAAACACTTAAAAGGATATATAAAACTTGCTAGGGTTTAGCTCATTCAAATTAAAAAACCCATAAAATATAAAGCATTAAACGCAACTAAACACTTAAAAGGATATATAAAACTATCTTCTATGTTTTGCATAAGCATAATAATGAAAGATTATATCATTGAGGGTTGAATGATAAACATAACAATACACTGAAAGGATATATAAAACTTTCTTTTATGTCCTCCATATTAATGGAGGATTATATCAGTGAGGGTTGAATGATATGATACTGGAAGATTATATTAATGAGGGTTGGGTTGGTTTGGTTGGTTGATAAAGTAAAGTGGTGATATTCTTTGTACTGAGGTTTAAATCTCCCAATTTTTTTTTTATGGGTTAGTGTATTTATGCAAATTATAAGTTGTTTATTATAATTGTGGTCAAGTGCAAATATTGTGTAACTTTGGTAAAATAGATATCCTATTCACAAATTATTAGCTAAAAGAGTTTGAATTGAAAGTTGTAATTCAACTTAATTTAATTGAATATATTTTCCAAACTAAAGATGTTCATACTTATTGCACAGTGATAAAAAGAATCTATCAAAAGAAGAAAAAGATCATTAGACTTCATAAAGGAAGAAACATAACAATTTTTTCAAGTATCATGACCTAGTATCCTCCTTAGAAGTGATTAGTAGGACAGGATTGATAGATCATAAAAATAAAAAGAGAGAGAGAGAATTAATGCATTTTGAAATTTTGAAATGTGAGAAGCAATGAAGCTTGTTGTAAGACACTTTTGTTTTAAATTTTACAAATAAAGAGTGAGTTTAAGTAAAGAAAAGAAGAGAAGAGAAATAAGATTATCTTGTAGTATATGAATTCTGGTCTAGTAAAGAGAATAGTTAATGTATATTATATTGTGTCATTTGTCTATATAGTTTCAATGGTTTTTTAGAGAGACAAGTTAGGTATGCTCTCAACTTTGTAAACTCATTATATTGTAACATAGTATTGAGCTTGTTTCGAACATCGCAAAGCTAACTTTTTCCATTGATCCCCAAAAAAACACTTGCCCATAGGTAAAGCAAAGACGAATATTGTATTCTTTGAAATATAATATCAATCATATTTTCATTAAAAAGTAAAGGAAAATTATAAGTCTATCGCATTGTGGTGTACTAGTAAGTTGGAGCACTTGCTATAATGATAATCCAAGTTCAAAACCCAATAAATGTATTTGATGTAACATTATTGTCAACCAAGTATTCTTGTTAATATGATAAATAATAGTTATATACTAATGCAAAGGTGTTATTAATGATGGTCATTGTGCTAACACATTCTCTATTAATAAGGTTATGTGCAAGTCTTGGGGGATTTTGATGAAATAAATACCTCGTCATAATTTCATAGTCAAAAGTCACCATAAGGTCTTTCCATCATTTGAGTTGTGACCTATTAAAGCATTAGAAATGGTTTTTCTTTAGAATCTTTAAAGCAATTCACTCTAAGCATCTAGCCAACAAAATGAAGTTTCCCTAACAAAAGAAAGTATGAATTTTTTTTTTTTTTTTTTAATGAAAATGTTCAAGTGATAGTTACCCCTACTAATATAATTTTGAGATAATATATTTATTTTTTTGGACCTTTCCCTTCCTCCTTTATATGACATGTCCATTAATACATGCATATATAAATAATAAAACATAATACATTATAAATAATATATTAAAATTGTTTGTACGACTGTAAAATTCTTTATCCCAACGTAATGTGGAAAAGACTTGATACTAATATAATCCTTACAATATTATATTGCTATCATATATATATTCAAGACAAGACTTTACTTGAATTCCTTGACATATTAAGGATCATGTTCATTAAAATTGTACGTTGTGTCAAAAGTTTATTATTTCAAAAAAGACATTGATTCCATTTGACTTCACAACAACCCCACAATACTTACCAACTTTAAATAATAAAGCTAACCAATTCTAATATCATTTTAAAAATGCAATTTCTTTTATATGGGGATATAAATTTTTAATTAAAACATCAAATTCATTTGACAAGATACTTAAATGATTTTATTTTATTTTTCTAAATTTTATGTCCAATTAAGGTGTTTATAAAAAGTTTATATCAACATAAATATCACAATCTACCAAATTTGATTTTCAAATTTTTAATTAAAACATCAAATTGGTTTGACAAGATACTTAAATGAAACTATTATTTTGTTTTCTAAATTTTATGTCCAATCAAGGTGTATATAAAAAGTTTATATCAACATAAGTATCACAATGCAGCAAATTTGATTTTCAAATTCAAGACATTTTACTTGTAAAAATCAATGTTTAACCAAACCAATGAAATATAAATATAATATTTTAGTAAAATTCTTACATCAATAAATGATTTAATGAAAATATTATTTTTTTTCTAAATTTTATGTCCAATTAAGACGTTTATAAAAAGTTTATATCAACATAAATATCACAATCTACCAAATTTGATTTTCAAATTCAAGACATTTTACTTGTAAAAATTAATGTTTAACCAAAACAAAGAAATATAAATATAATATTTTAGTAAAGTGCTTACATCGATAAATGATTTAACAAAACCACTTAAAAGTAGAAATTTAAAACCTTTTATATATTGATATAAAACTTTAATCAAATTGTGTATTTAAAAAATATCATTTTTTAAAAAAATAATATAAAATATAAGACAACATATTAAAAAAAACTTCAAATAGTGTATCTCGAAAATCCTCTATCACACTTATATTATATGTAAATGTTAAATATTAAAAAAAAAAAAACTTTAAATAATGTATCTCGAAAATCTTCTATCACTTATATGTAAAAGTTACCATGCTTAATATAGATAATTTACTTTGCTTAATAGCAAGGTAAAATAGTTAGATATTTGTGGAATGTTAGGGTTTGTTGTAATGGACTTAGATTTGTGTTGATATAAAAGATTGTTTTATGGTTTTAAGGTTAATTTTACGAGGATATGAATTTTTGAAAAGGACTAGAAATATAAATATAAATAAAAATATAACAAAGATTGAGAAAGATCAAACTTTTTGAAAAGTTAACATTCACATTCACTGAGATTGGGACCATGTAGCTTTTAAAGAAAATATACAATATATTACAGAATACATAAACCAAATGAGTATGAAAAATAAAACGTTGGCATTTCCATCACGACATTCATCAAGACAATAAACAATATTCACACTAAAGAGATTAGAAAGATCGACCGCATATATAACATAACTTTAAATAATCATTACATTAAACACAAAAAATATTATGATGGATAAAACATTTGGAAACTCAAGCTTCAAATCAAAGTCTTTGATAATACAATAATGTAGTATCCCAAGTAGTTCTCTTATATAAGTCTTTAAATACAAAGTAAATGTCTTTAAAGAAAATATTTGTATTTGCCCTTCAAAGAGGACTGAGATGGGGCTCCCATGGACCATAAAATGAAAAAACTGTGATAGAAAGTTCTCGTAACCCTTTACTTGCTTGGAGGTGTTTATTTTATAGATGCATGTTGTGGCTGAGATGCAATAACCGCTGCAACTGTTTCTTGATTTTTTGGCTCCGTAATTTTGATCAATTATTTCTTCAATCGCTCCTCGATATAATCCCTTAAAGGAGCTACAATAATCTCATGCCTAGTTTTAATTTCAAATAATTCATTTTCAAATTCTCTCATATCCATACCCAATTGATGCAACATGTCATCAACTTCATCATTTCTATTGATATACTGGACTAACCATTTTTCAACTTCTTCTTCAGAAAATTCTATTGTTTCGGTAATTCATTTTCCCAAGCTACTTTTAATGAATTAATTTGTCCCATTAAGGTTTCCTTTGATAAGAGCATGGTATCCATCAATAAATCAGGACCATCAAGTTCCTTCGTAAGATCCACAAGTTTAAGGAACAAATCACTTTTTTATTTTTTAAAACATCAATCTCATTTATCATTTATTTCAAATCTTTAATTCTTCTCAACCAACATGCATTGACCTATTTCATCTGGTAAGTTGAAGGAAGTTTTTGTTCTTTTTATGGGTTTCACTTAAGCTCGAAACTTTTATTGAGAATGTACTCACAACTTCCCTGTAAAATCCTTCACCATTTTCCAGGTCCTTTTGCATATATTTCTTGAAATTTTGTATTCTTAATGAAAAACTGGCAATACTTTGAGCAAGGTCCCAAATTTCTTGAATTATATCAATTCTTTTCTGTATGGAATCACCAACATATTTTCTTATTGCTTGTAATAAATTTGAGGAGCCTTTACATTTATTGTTACTTTCTGGAATGTTTTCTAACACAAGTGTGGGTTGAATTGTATTCAAGGGCTCTGGAAGTAATGGTCTTTGAATCAAGGTCACTTCTAATACTTTTATCTTTTTTTTCAACTCTGAATTTTCCTTTTCCATCGTATCAACAAACTGCTTCAAAGCTTCTCTAGTTGCACTGTGGAATTGTCCAATTTTTTGTGGTGCAAGTCCATCAAAATCAATTGACGATTTCCATCTTTCTGATGACTTTTTATTTTTGTATTGAATTTTTCCAGTAATAATTTCTTGGATTCATGATTGTAGGCCAAGTGGTGCAAAGTAACAAATTCCTCAAATATTTCAAGTTCTTGGGTAATTAGGGCTTCAAAAATTTCCCTAGTTTCCAATAGTCTTTGTGCAGACCAACTAGGTTCTTCAATGAGCTCGTCGATATCCATTGCTTATGGAATTTCCTGGACTTCAAGTATGCTCAACCATGTTGTTGGTGTATTTCTTTTTATTTTAACAAAAGTATATGCAATATAGGATTTTTCAATATTTTTTCTTGGTGGGTCTTTATCACCACCATCGTCTGAACCTCTAGCTAATTCTTTTCTCATCTCTACACCACTAGTTGTATTCTTTGTTCTTGATGGAGTACTCTTCTGGAAAGTTGTTGGTGAATCAGGGTTTTTGTCTGTCACTTCCCTGTCATGCTATCGGTAACCTTCAGTGGTGTTGTTTATTTCTTCCATGTTATTTGAAACTTGGTCCGCCATGATTTCAGGGATATATATATTATCTATGCCACCTTCTTGAAATTGTTCAACTTTAGTGTAATAGGAAGAATAACCGATTAATTCCATATGTGTAGTGAATTTGTTAACTAGGTCAAAACCTTTAACAAATTTGGCTTCCTTTAATCCCAATTGGTCATGATGACCTACATGTTCATCTAGGTGGGTTATGTGCTTTACAATGAATTCTCCAATTTTCCATGGTAGGGTGATGCAGGAGCATCTCTCCATGTCAGCTAGCCAACCAGCCAGCCACGACGAGCGCACGCATTCAATGCTGAAGAGAGGCGCAGTCCTCATTTTGATTTGAATTGAATGTAATTTAATGTTTAAAGATGGTGAGCTGTAGAGCCGTGCCTTTGTGTTGGCGTTAGGTAGATCGGCCTTCAATGTTTCTAAGGCTGAGATCTAGATCCAGATGTTGGACTAGACATCCCATTCAATGTAATTGAATAGGGTAGGTAGGTTGGAGGGAAGCGCTCGAAGAGCCCCCTCAGGTAAAAGAGATTTTGTGTCTCATTTTGTAGTAGTAGGGAGTTGTGTGATGATCTGCATGTAGAGAGCAGAAGAGAAGGAGTTGAGACCTTTTCACAGGCCGTGCTCAGGAACACCTTGTAAATACAAGAATTTTCCATTTTAATACAAACAGAGTAGTTTTTCCTGCATGTATTCTGTGTTGAATGAATGTCTGTGAGTGTTCTTTGTGTATGTTGTAGATGTATACTGTAGGTTTTCATTTGCAAGAGTGTGTCTGATTTCAGGTGAAGGTCTTTGAGGCTTCATGCCAGGAGGGTGTGACAGAATGCTACGGGTTTTGATAGCCGTGCACAGAGGTTGCATTTCTTAATACTGCGGGTTTAGACAAAGACGTGTTGCGGCACAAGAACTGGAATCAATAACTCAGGAGAAAGACCTCAAGGTTGTTGAACACCTTGGAGGCAAGGCTGTGTGGGAGAAGACATAGTTGCAGACAGAATTCTGCTATGGATTTTGTGAAGCTTTGTCAGGTGGGCATTGAGCCAGTGCAAGGAGTGTACAAAGATAGAACTCTGTTGTGAGTTCAGAGAGAACCAGAATCACTGAGGATTCTAAGATCTCTTCCAAGTGGGCATTGAGCAGGTGCAAGGAGTGCACAGAGGACAGAACTGATGGAAGTTCTATGAGAAGACACTCTGCCAGGTGGGCATTTGAGTTAGTGTGAAGACAGGAACAAAGAAGAGAAGAGAACTCTTTGAGTTCTGTAATTGAAAGAGGAATCCACTGAGGGATCTTCACAGGGTTGTTGAACACCCTACAGACTCATCAAGAGATTGATTGAGGCAGAGGATAGCCAGGAGGGTATCCAATTTCTCCATCTGAGAGAGAAGGGAAGAAAGACAAAATCTCTTAGGGGTCTAAGTGTTTGAGAAGCTCGGGAGAAATAACACTGAGTGTGCGTGAAGACTCTGTAGAGGCGCAGAAGTCAAAGAATCCTTTTGAGGATCCAGGAGTAAAAGCTCAGGAGGAGTAATGCTATTGAAAAGCATAGGTGAGAACTCAGAGTGAGGAGTTCATAGAGGAGAAAGGGAGAAAAGGTTGAGGCCTTTGGATTTTGAAATTCTTCCAAGTCTGGGAATAAGGAGTGCGCAAGTTCAGGAGAGCACAGCAGCCGTCGGATCGGCGGAGAAAAGAGATCTAGATTGTTGGTTTCTACGTCCAGGAAGGAGCAAGAGAAGTGCACAGAAGGGGGAGATCGTGAGCCGTCGGATCTGATCAAGATACCCGTCAACCGTTGGATTGGACAAGAGGTGCATGGGGTTTAACTTTTCTCACGCCAGTGCGAAAGTCCCAAAGGGCATTTGGGCATCGGGATATCAGCACTCGGGATATTGGAGGTCCTGAGGTCGAGAAAGACAGGACATTTCAAGTCCCAAAACAACGAAAGAATCATAGCCGTTCGTCTGAGGGAGGATGCGTGTCGTGTGATCATCCATTTCAGAGATCCGGGCACTGGTTCGTAGAGGTGAGTCTCAAAGGCATCGAGATATCGGCGTTTGTGATATCAGGAGTCTCGAAGACAGGAGATCAGGAACTTTCCATGAAGAAATCTTGAGATTGAATCTGAGTCGTCTATTTGTGGAGACGCGTGGCAGAGATCTAGACTATCAGGGGAAGTCCTGATAGAAAATCAAGATGGAGCATCGGAGATCGACATTTCGTGATTCCTGAGGACGAGGCGTCTAGGACATTTGGAACCACGAAATCGCGAGAGGTGATCAGGACCGTCCATCTGTAGGGGACGCATGGCAGTGATCGAGGCCTTCAGGAAAGGTACCGATAGGAGGAGACACATCGGGAAATCGAGCATCGGGATATCGAGAATCCCGTGGACACGAAGTCCTTGCAATTCGGAATCACGAAGTCTGAAACCCCGACGAGGAGGAAAGTGCCATCATAGGGCCAACTGTCAGCATAGCGGAGAATCAGCTTTCGAGAGATCGGGGAAATCAAGGGGAAAAGCACTTCGGCATTTGAAATCGTGAAACCCCGATAAGAGACAAGGTTGCAGTCTTGTGAAATAGTGGTCGCATGGACCCAAAGTCTAGCCCAGGGGACTAGCGGAAGTTGGAGCGAATTGAGATTCGGAGGATTGTGGATCCTAAGGACAAGTGCGCTTCGGCACTTGAAAGCCCAAATTCCTGAAAAAGGATATAAGGATGCGGTCTTATGAGAACTAGTCATATGGACTAGGAGTTTAGCCAGGAGGGGCTAAGGCCGAGAGGAGCGCATCAACAAATCGATGATCGAGAGATCGTGGGGACAGAGGTTCTTGACATCGAGGAACAAGAAACCCCGAAACCCAAAACTGAGTCGGGGAAGATCACGGTTGAGTGCAGAGAGCTGTGTGGTTGAATTAAGGACCTGTGGATCGGGTTTCTAGCAGAGATTCCACGGAGGAATCGAAAGAGCCGCTTCGACTCGCATGAGGGATTGAATGATCCTATGAGCGGACGTAGGGTGTGTCAATTGTGTCTACACCATAGGGTATAAATTGTTTTTTTTTCCTCTCATAAAAGAGATTGGCCCAGGTTTTATACCGTCTACACATTTCCTTGGAAAAAAGCCTATATTACACATAAAATGGGAGAAGAAAAGGATTTTCTTCACTGCCAAATAGCCTGATCACAGTAAATTCTTCAAAAGTTTCATAAAATCCTTTCCTAGAAAGAAAGGTGGTTTCTTCAAGAGATGGTCCTGACATATCAGGACCAAAAATCAACTTTTTAAACTCTTAAATAAAATTGTTATGAATTGGGTAAAAATTATATTGATATTTGTGTCTATACAGAGCCGAATACCATGCATAAATTGGTTCCATATTAAAATTATTGGACACACCTACCACACTTAGGGGGAGGGGGGGGCAGGGGGGGTTGTGAATGAGTGTGGTGATCTTTTCCCCAAAACTTCCCTCTTACACAAAACTCATTAGTTAGTATTCAAAATTTACTCATTAATCATTTCTATCATTAATAATCAGTTAGATGTGAATACATGTCAGCACCATATATCAACAATATATCATCGATCAAAAAATCATCTCCACAAGGAACACAAGATGTATGTACAATTTTTCTTTTTATTATGGACTTCAATCCGGGGGCTTTTCAACAAAAACTGAATAGATTAAAACTCTACAATATCACCAGATTTATATGCAAGAATGAGCTTACATTCTTAGCACCAACTGAGATGAGACAACAATCATCAACAGATATCAATCTGTACCATAAACAAGTGCATCAACCATGCACCAACCTGTGTCAAACAACATGTAATCAACCTGTACCATAAACAAGTGCATCCAACCATGTACCAAGTATATACCAATCATGTGTAAAATAATCATCAACAATGACTCATCAATATGTACCAATATCATCAACTATACATCTCATGTATGTGCCAACTCATCAACTGCTTGTCTCAACCATGACTAGTTTTGGATTAGTCAACATCCCTAACTTGAAATAATCATAACTTTCTACATGTAATGCAAAAAGATCTGAAACTGATATACAATGTTCTTCAGTGTATTTTTTGCAATTCCTCCAGGTGTCACTACTTGGAACCTCTCATAAAATGAGTTAAAGAAAAAATGGCATACCTTGATGAATTTTGGATTATTCTAGAGAGTGACCTTGTAGAGCGTGCACTACACAGAATATTTGTTGAATCGATCTGAAACTGTTAAAAAACATACTATGGACTGTACTCTAACCAACACAATTGGTATCACTGAATCTGGATATGTTATGAAGAAGTTATGATGTTTTTACCTGAAACACCTATTTTAGACTAGTTTCCGGACTAGCCACAAACCCTATTTTCCATGGAGTGTATCTCCAAAAATACAACAACCCACAAGCTCAATTTTTTTCCACAGATACTTGGATATGTTTCCTCAATGGAATATCAATATCACAGTCTGAATCATTATAGAAAAAAAGTTATTGCAAAAATGGTGAGATGACCTGTAAATAACATACCTTAGAAAGCATCATGAAAAGAATTTATCCTCCCTTGAATTCCGGCCCTCTTTTCTTCACCTTCCCTCTGAAATTCAGCTTATATATCCTTTGGTTACCTCAGTCACCTATAGATATTCAATATTCTCAAGTGTTGCACACAAAAAATGCTCAAGAAGCTCTCACAAGAAGCTCTCCATCAATACTACAAAAGATATTCTCACAAGAAGCTCTCCATTGATCCACAAAAAGGATGATCTACAAGAGACCATTGCTATCTTATTTATACTTTCATCCTCTAGGTCACTTAACCCATTTTTAGGTCACTTAACACATTTATAGTTCACTTAAC
>ML782541.1:310134-327575 GCA_009831015.1 Picea engelmannii | reverse complement strand
CCAGCAAATGAAGGGATACAACCTACAGCAAAACCCGTTGTAACTTCCTCTTCTTTCTCTCACAGTCTCCTCTCTCAGAATACAATGTTCACCATCATCCATAGCCGCAATACATTTCCCTCATAAAAGAGGGTTGCCTTCTAGGGAAAAAAACCCTAACATAATCTCTACCGTTAGATATGCGACCTTATAATAAACGGTCCAGATTTACAATGAAATTACAATATACTTTTACAAGGCAATGTTTGCTTCGGGGGCTTCGCCCTCGAACCCCTGCTGGGGGCCCACTTGCCCCCAGATCCCCCAGTCGGGGGGATAGGCCCCCCGGACCCCGCAGAGGGGGTACCCCCCCTCTGCACTCCCCTGCGTGGAAGAGTGTACATACTTCTGGGGTGTAAATACTTCATGGGGTATAAACACGGCTGAAAGCAAGGACCTCTGAATCAGGAAGATAATCAGGCTCCACAACCAACACTTAGTACTTTACCAAACCTGATCTCCATTCTAGATACCACTAGATACGCATGAATGAAGAAGACATTCCCAACACTGCATTTAGAACCCATGAGGGTCACAAAGAGTTCTTGTACATTCCCTTTGGCCCGTGTAATGCTCCCTCCACTTTTCAAAGACTCGTGAATCATGTCTTCCATCCTTTCCTTCGTCATTTTGTCTTAGATTTATTTGATGATATTCTCATCTATAGTAAAACTTGGCAATCCCATCTCGCCCATGTGGATCAAATTCTCCATATACTATCTAAGCACCAAATTTTTCTCAAACAGTTTAAATGTTCTTTTGGATCCTCTAAAGTTGAGTACCTAGGACATATTGTAGGCAAGGATGGTGTACAGGTGGATCCTAAGAAAATTGAAGCTATGAAGGATATTGGCCTCGCTCTGAAACTCTTAAAATATTGTGTGGTGTCTTGGGTTTAACATGCTATTATCTCAAGTTTGTTTAGAATTATGGAAAAATTGTTGCTCCTCTCAATTCTCTCCTTAAAAAAAATGCATTTAGTTGGACTCTCAAAGTTGATCAATCCTTCCACACCTTGAAAGAGGCTATGTGCATAACTCTTGTCCTCACACTACCAAACTTTACCTAGACTTTTTTCTTGGAATGTGATGTGTCAGGGAAAGGAATTTGGGCAGTTCTCATGCAATATGGTTGACCTTTAGCTTTCACTAGCAAATGACTATCAAAGTGACACTTGGTCCAATCAACCTATGGAAAGGAAATGTTGGTTATTCTACATGGAATGGATATATAGTTTCCTTATTTATTGGGGCAACACTTTCAAATTAAAATTGATCATCATGCCTTAAGTATTTTCAAGAACAAGGAATCTCATTCCCATAGAAAACAAAATGGGTGACCAAATTATTTGGCTATGATTATGAGATCATTTACAACAAGGGAAAATAAAATGTGGTTGTTGATGCTCTTTCAAGGAAATATGAAGATGAAGGGTCCCTCTTTTCCCTCTCTTTCATTGTAGCATATTGGCTTCAAGTAGTTCACTAGGAATGGTTGCAAGACCCCAAACTTTCTAGATTGATCCAACAATTGAAACATGATCTCAAGCTTCTCCAGGGTAATCTTGATACAATGATGAGATTCAATATAAAGTTTTCATGTGTTTAAGTAAGCAGTCAAACCTTGAATCCATTGTTCTTTTTTAGCTTCATGCTTCTCCCACAACTGTGAATTCAGGTTTTTACCAAAACCTATGAACATGTCAAACATTTTTTTTTGGGAAGGTATGAAACAGGAAATTCACACATTTGTGGCTGAATGTGATACTTGTTAACACAATAAGGGAGAAACCATGAAATCTCTAGGAACAATCCAACCACTCTCGATTCCACCTACTATTTGGACTTCATTATGAACCTACCTAAATAGAGAAATAATTCAATCATCATGGTGGTAGTATATCGCATTTCAAAGTATTCTCATTTATGTTCTCTTCAACACCCATTCATGGCCTCCACAATGGCTCAAAATTTTATGGATAATATCTTCAAACTCCATGGCATGCCTCATTCTATTGTCTCCAATCGTGACCCAACCTTCACCAACAATTTTTGGCAAGAATTGTTCAAGATCCAAGGAAACCAATTACATCTAAGCACTTCCTAGCATCCTCAAATTGATATTGGATAAAGTGAAGTTGTCAACAAGTTTTTGAAACATATTTGAGGTGTTTTGAGTCTGACTAAAAAACTCAGTGGACTCAGTGAATACCCATAACTAAGTGGTGGTGCAACACCTCTTACCATACTACCACTCATATGACTCCCTTTGAAGTGGTCTACAAGAAAAATCCACCTTTGATTCTCTCACACATGCTAGGTGTTGGGACAAGACTTTTTGGGACCATTTTTGGAAACTACGTAACATGTGCAAAAGAAGGAAACATAGTTGGTGCAATTCCAGTGATTAGAGTGCACAAAGGAAGGAAGACAATTTTAAGTCATTAGTAATTTTGGTCCATCGAAAAGGGATAAACCCTAATGTAATTATATAAATATGTAAGGGTTTTTGGGATAGAGTAGAAATGAATGTAGCGAGAACACATGAGTTGAAAATTGAATGAGAATAACATGTGAGTGAGTAAGGAGAGCTAAGTACACACTATAGGTTTGAATGTAAGAGTGAAGAGAGACATATAGAAGGATAGGAGAATGACAAGGGAATAATGTATAAGTGTTGTGTGTATATTTTGTAAGAGATGATTATGAATAATATAAGAATCTGGTCATTGTGGACGTAGACCATCTTGAGTGAACCACGTTAAATCCTGGTGTATCTGTGTTATGATGCGTTTATTGTTCTGTTTATTTTGCGCATATAATGAATGTTTGGTTGCTATAATTTTTTTATATGTTATGATGGTTCTATGCACATGATAAATGGTATAATGAACTAATGCTAAGTATAATGGTTATGAGAACTGCCTCACATCCCTTCGTGATAGAAAAAAATCGGTTCCTGCAGTCCCCATAGATACCTTGGGTGAGACTTCACCTACTTGGAGGGTGATACTGAAAGGGATGGTATCTGATGGTTTTGTTGGTGAATTAATGTTGAACCCCGGGTCTTCCCACTATGAGCCAACCGGGATTTGCAACTGAGGGCAATGTGGAAGCCAACTAAGGAAGAAATCAGACAATGATTAGAGGTAAAGGATCATGAATTTTCCAGATATCATAATAAGAACCTGTGTATCAGTTCAGATCAATGGTTACAATGGTATGTATTTACAGACTTACATGATATTTTCTTTATTGATTTCTCATTATTCTTAGGTGAGTGGTTACAGAAGTTAGCCAAAAATAATGGAACAATATGCACCATTGTTTCGAGAAATTGGACCCCTGAGTTAATCTGGAAATTCAATACTATAATTAATTGGATCTCGTGAGCAATTGATTTCTAGATGGATAGTGTATTAGTGGGTTATGTCACTACGTTTTCTATAGATTGTACCCAGATATATAGTGATGTTGAAAGAGATTTATTTAAACGTCTGTGTGAAAGACATTTGAAATCATTGTCTACTTCGATCAATATGCCACTATCTGACAAGGGGGTTATTGATCTAGATTATTTTGAGAATGACATGAAGGCGGAAATATAACAGATATATAAAAATGAAATACACAAAAATATAGTGAAACCCAACTTCTATTAATGAAAATATAGAAAAACATTGTAGAACACAAAATGGCAGAATGGGGTAGCTTATCTCTAAAAAGAAAGAGATGTTGGCTATGCTTCATTCAAAAGAAGCACACTCCATTGCATGCTTAAAGGGCCTCCTTCAACTCAATTATATATGAGAGAGTGAGAGGATAAAAATTCCCATGATGCATGTGGGATAAATTAATCTAAGTTTATAAAATGCCATAGGCATGTAAAACACTATGACTTCTCGGGTGGTCACCCATTCCAGTACTACTCTATCTCGAGAACTCTTAACTACGCAGTTCTAATGAGATCTGATGAATTAACTCTATGTTGTGGGAATGTACATAAGACCACTAGGAAATCATTACATGATGTCTATAATTAACAAATGAAGATGGTATTGCATTCCATTCCCTATCAAAAGGGTGAATATCATGGTTTATCAAAACTATAGGCTAGAAATTTTGATTCAGTGGAAAAGGTGGTTGGCCACTAAGATCCACCTGGATCATTATTTTCCCCTTAGGAAGCAATGGCCCCCATTGTGTCAATTTCCCTCGGGAGATGGGGAAACTTCTGCTAAATCTGAACCTCGGTGAGTCACTTTCCTTATTGAAGTAGATGTCCTACTAGTACTTTTCCTATGGAAGGATGCCATGAACATGTTGGAGGTGTTGGATCCATTCAATATATATGGTTTCATGATCTACCTTGGTATTAGTGTGGGAGGAATCTGTCAGGGAAGATGCAAGAAGAAGAGCTATATCAATGGGGGTTGATAGTTGGAACCCCAAGCACGCCTGAAAAGGGTCGTGGCCAATAGAGATATGTTGAACATATAGAAGACTCTCATTCTCTTCCTGCTTCTCTATAATCTCATCGATCTTCTTCTGCTAGATAGAAACATCTTGGACCAAGGCTATAGTGGTCACAGTGACCTCCTGTTCACCATTGGATTGGATTGTGAAGAGGGAAAACTTTGTGGTCTGAGAGATTACTTTGTGGCATTGTTTTTCTGAGATCAATGGAGTGGAAGTAGTTAGAGATACCTCTAGTACCCTATAGAGATAACCTCCTAGAATAACAATGAAACTATGGGGTCAAGACTCATAGATAGTGTGATGTTTCCACATATATAGTTGTCCTAAAATAACATCAAAAACTTCAAGTGGGGAAACATCACACACTACCTCATCCTTGAAGGGATTGAGGCCATAAAAAAAGAGGCACTGTTGGCTGAAACAGATGTCTCATCCCTGACTCAACCATCCGATGGTGTATAGTTGGGGGTGTGGATGAGTCATATATTCATATTTTTATCTAAAATGAAACTTGATAGATATGTAATTGAAATATTCAAACCTAATCAAAATTGACATTGTCAAAAATACACCTTATAAAAAGGAAATAGGGAGAGAGTGAAGGTCGGGAAGGAGAGGTCCCAAAATTGGCCTCATTGCATGTAATAGTTATTCTTAATGGAATCCTTCTTCCCCAACTCTTTCTCTCTTTCTCATATTTTTGTGTTGTATTCATCTCATGGATTTTCATCAATGTTCTTGTGATTAATTTCATGGAATATTTGTGTGTTTTCTCTCTTGCTCTCTCAGCATTCAAGCCTTCCAAACCTTAGTCCTCAATATATGGATCAATCGTATCAGAGTAGGTTACTATTCCATGAGAACTAGGGTTTGAAGCATATTTCAAGTTCAAATATTTGCAACAATCTCCAACCTCCTTTTGGCACTCTCGACGTCCATTTTTTGGGCCATACACTGTAAGTATCACAGTTGGTCCATAAGCATTATAGGGTTTTTCTGCCCTCGAAACTTCATTCATCATTACCAGATCATCCTTACATGGATTCAATACATCCATTGGTCTACAAAATTTTCATAAATTTTGTAGGGTTTCCATGTTGCTGACAAAGGATCCATGGCCTCTACAACAACCTAGGCTTCTCTACTAACCTTTATCATCCTTTGTGACCCTCTGCACTTGGTTCTATCATATTCAACACTATTGTAGATTCATGCAAGCATTTTACAGATTAAAAAATATACATACAAAATTTGGAAGCTTGGGAGACTTCATTCCTGCCCTTTCTCAGCTTACCCACAAATGCATGGCTGCCATAGGAGCACAATCATGGACCGAATACAGGGCATCTATCTTCTGCAAAATTTATGCAGTTTCCATGACCTCTGCAAATAATTTCAAAGGGAAAAATATATAGACCATTTTAAATGATTCTCTGTTAGCTAAAATGGGTTTTTTATGGAATTTCATTTCATTTCCCGATTTGTGAGATATGGTCAATTAAAGCACCAAAGGTTTGTATAATAGTGTGGTCGCACATCCCTTGAGTTTTAGGTAGATATTTATCACTCCACATACTAAAAATGAGCAATTATATTATATCAATGGAAATATATCTTCGATACCTCAAATGGGTCTTCAACGAAATTTGATTTCATCATCTACATCAAAAGATATGAAAAAAATTGTAGCCATAGGTCCGCCACCATGAAAATATGGTTTTTTCATTTCATTTTTTTTTTTTTTGGATTTATTAAATCCTATTACTAGTACTAGTACTCCATATTGAAGGAATATCGCATGTTGGGTTATGAAAAAGGTATAAATATCTTCCTTTTTCCCACAATTCATGATATGATTTTGATTGATTCTTTAGATAGTTAGGTATAGATAGGAAAGAATATGATTAATATGTCTCTTAGGGTTGTTATTAAAGTTTTATTAAATAGATTCTAAATTACGATTGGAATGGTTTGATTTTGTTGCAGAATTGGATAAATAACTGTCAAAGATAACCAAAGAGATTTTGGCTATGCGCAAGCTATTGGAGGTTGAAGACTTTTTAGGCGCAAAGCAGTTTGAAGATAATGCATTTTCTATATTGTAATTTTATAATAGTAAAGAAATCCTGAGGATCTTTTGATCCTCAAGATAGCTTGATTTACCCAAACTATTGTAATAAATAAGAGGGTAATAGATCCAAAAAAAAAGAAAAAAAACGCATTCAAGTAATTAGATTTAGAATTGTTCTACACAAGCAGTTTTTGTAAATGTTTTACCAGCCATGGAATCAATCAAAGTTTTGAGTGTTTTTATCATTCGTGTGCTCTGAGTTTCTCATAGTAGTACTTCTGAAGACCGAGGGCCCAGTCTAAAGGAGCTACTATCTCGTTATGTAATTGTATCAGTTCGAAGTTTGATTTCTATTTTGTGATTCAGATCTCTTTTACAATAACCAAGGATAAATGCATAAGTGTGTTAATGATTTTATGATTGTTTGTGTATAGAAGATAGACATTTACCTCAAGTATTAATGATTGCTGTTATGATTTCCATTTCCGAAGTTATTGTTTGATAGTTCCTCACATTTTCATCTGCGTTGTTCCTTTTCCTTAGATTTACGATTGTTGTTCCTTTCGGTTAAAGTTACAATAGTTGTTCCTTTCGGTTAAAGATACAATAGTTGTTCCTTTCGGAAAAGTTACATTAGTTGTCTCTTCCGATTAGATTATAATTGTTGTTTCTTTCTGTAGATAGAGCAATTTTTCATTTCCTTTCCAGTAATCAGAATTCATAATTGATAGTTAATTTTGCAAGTCCCTAGTTAGATTCAATTACTGCTTTCTAGTAAAGTGAATTCAATAGATTAATTAGTTCCTTTCCATTTCACAGCATATTAGTAATCATATTTCAATTCCATTTATCTCTTAGAATCTTTGGTGAACGTTTGAGGAACTTGATTGTTGATGAACTCAGATTTGGTTTAGCTACAAGATTTTAGGCTACCTGCATAGACTTTGCCAATATTCTTGAGATAAAATACGAATCTCCAGGTTGATAAATTAATGTTAAACTAAGGCTGTTTTTAGGAAATCTTTAGACACCAATATTTCGGTGTCGTTGACGGGGAGAATGTCAAAGGTAGCATAGGTTGTGTCTCTGGAGGACCAGGTATTGAAGACGGAAGGTAAGAACCTACGCAAGTAATAAGTAAAATGCTTATGCCAATGCTTACCTCCAGTTGTCACTTAAGAGGCTTCGTAGGTGCTTTATTTTGTTGAAATTTCTTTTGTTTTTGTGTGAAGTGTGTATGACTAGAAAAAAGGATCATGAAAAACCAAAACCCCCACCAAAAATTACCAAAACCCAGGGTTCGGTGATCCCTAGAAAAAGCACTTTCATAGACGAAATCATCAAAAACGGTGAATCTCAAGCTTCAGTTGGACCTAGGAAAGGACCCACCCGAATCCCTCAGAAAATAGTTTCACCAACTACAGCCCACATTGAGATTCATAGAAAAACTGAAGGGACTGAGCAGAGCTTTCAGAATACAGATCTCCCACCACTCAACCCCTTAGAAGAGGGAAGATCTAATAATTTGGAGGAGGGAATAGGAAAAACTAGCGGGGTTTCCAAGGCATACCCACCGCCACCACCACCGAATCCTGAGTCTCCTGCAAAAGAAGAAGGCATATCTGAAATCCCAGATAAAGGAAGTGCAGTCAAACTCCTTGGAAGACCAAATAATCAACAATTTCAAATAGAATACCCAGATCAAGAACCTCCTGAAATTTTTTGGCACATTTTCGATCAAATGGCACAAGAAAATCAACAAAAACCCCAGACCTCCACATTGGAGTATCCAATAGTTGATCCAATTGCCAATGCCCCCATGAAAGCAATCCCCTTACAAAACCTGCCAACCTTCCATGGACTAATTTCAGAAGACCTGGATGCATTCCTATTTGAATTTGATGTCCTATGTAGAGGGTATGATTACACCTATGAACCCCAAAAATTAAAACTATTCCCCTCTACCTTGAAGGGAGAAACCCTACACTAGTTCATGGGATTGGGAGGTGGAATCATCAATTCATGGGACCAGATGAAACAAACCTTCTTGTTAAAATATCAAGATTATTGCAGAACTAGATACCTAAAAGATGTAATCTTTCAAATGACTACGAAAGAAAATGACTCATTAGAAGAATATGTCGAAATATTTCAATATAATTTGCAAATATCACCCTATGGTACATTACCAGGTGAAGTACTCAAAGCAACTCTGATCAAAGGCATGAGAGATGAATGGGTAGAAACATTGAATTTAATGGGGAAAGGTGAAATTTATTAGGAAACTTATGAAGATATTGTTCTAATGTGTATCAGGTGCTCACGAGGAAGTACACGGACCAGGTCAGGAATGCAAACGTCCCTCACAAGAAATAAAAATATCTCCAGTGGGGGTGTTACGTGAGCTGAAGTCGGTAATCTCCTAGAAAACTTTAAAACAAATATTTTGAGCACTCTGACTACACAATTGGATGTATTGTAGACCAAATAAAAAAAGGTAGAGGCAGAGCAGACCTTGGTTATATTTTGCCATAGGTGCAGAAAGAAACATGGTCCAAGGGAATGTCCCTTGGATATAGTTCAGGTTTGCGCTATTTGCGCCAAGGATCATGACACAAAAGAATTCCCATCACTCCCTGGATTGAAAGTTGTATTCAAAGAAGAAGAAGAGGAAACATAACCATTATATCTGATGGCTCAGCACCGTCATTGGCAGTCTCGACCTCAAAATACATTTCAGGACCCTTCCTCTTTCTTTCCTGGACAATACAATCAACAGAAGAATTCTGGACAATATAATCAACAACAGAATTTTGGCAGCACATGGTAGGGTCAGCCATTTACTAATCAGAACTAGCAACCCCAGTAGTACCCACCTGCAATTCCTACCTGGCCAAACCAGTATGCCACAAACTCCAACTGGAAAAATTAACCAACTATAAGTTCCAATTGGCCAAATTCACAATACCCCACCTCATCCTGGAAAAATTCGAATAATACCTACCCTCCACAATGGCCTAACTCGACTGCCCAAAACCCAAATTGGAACCAGAATTGGCAGCGCCCCATGGGGATGAATAACCAACCTATGGGGATGACCTCTCAAACCCAACCTCCGTTACAAACTCCACTCACATTTCCCCAATCACAATTTTTCCCTTAATTACCTGCCCAACCCCACCAGAATCCCAATAATAGACCATCTCAACTCGTCCAGATTATGGAAAGTGGAGAAGGGGAAATCAATTTAGTAGGGTGCAATGAAATTCGGTTAATATCAGGGCACATCATCTCTCCCAGACAAAATGACGTTCCCCAAGAACAGGGGAATGAAAAACAACCAACAATAACACCCTCGACCGTGGTAATAATAGAAGAAATTAGGCAAGGGAGGAACACAGTCGAATCACAAGACTCTAATAAGGATGCAATTCCCTCCCCTCCATTCCTCAAAAGACTGATGATAGTTGTTTGCACCCAATTCATCACTCGGTGAGCAAATAAAGGGTGCTTACATGCCTTGTTGGGTCTTGCAGAGCATGACAGCTGTAGTGGAAAAGGTTAGAAAAAGAACAGCAAAGCTATAAACAAGAATTAAACTAAAACAAACTAAAACTATGAGCATATGGAAAAAGAAATAATAAACACAAAAGACCAATATCACCAATGTTTTTAGGCTGATCAATTGATGAAATCCAAAGCACAATGAAGAAAGGGAACTATGGTTCCTTCTTCCTCCAAAGGAAGGCTCTTGAGGCCCTCACAAACTTGCTCTCCTTACAATAAGAAAATGAGAATGATGGTGAAAGAACTCCAAGCACATTCCCTCAATGGATAGGTGAATGGATCTATGAAATGGTGCCAATGTGTTATTGTCAAAGAGTGAGTCCTTAACAATCTTAGCAGCATAACAATATATGAAATTCCTTGAGAAAATGATGTTTCTTCATGGATTTTTATAGCATGGCATTGGGTGATTATGTAACTCCTTTGAGGTGTGAAAAGGGGCTCTTTAGGGCTCAATTAGGTCTTTGACCAGCCTACCATGCAGATTCAGCTCAGATTTGATGTCAAATTGGCTTGGGAGCTGATCCATTAGTGGTTGGGAGGCCGACCAATTTCAATAAATGCGTCGTTTAGCAGGTGCGCGGGTTTTTACGCCAACAGCGGCGCGTCGTGCGTGTATGCGTGAATGGTACGTTGTTGTTACGCGCATGTGCGCGCGCACCCAGATTCTGTAAAGCGCCCTTCAATTTTTGTTACTTTGTATAGTTTTTAACCCTTTTTCAATGCTGTGAATGTGGTTCAGTGCCATGAATAACTTCATTCCTGTTTTGATGATGCTGAGTTCTTGTCACCATGTGCGGACGAGATTTCAGTGATAATAGATGCCCCCTGATGGATGAGGTTAGGAGAAAACATATAGCCAAAATCCATCAATGTTTCTATTACTGAGAATGTTGTGGTAAGAGAGAGCAAGAGTGGGACCGTGTAGATCAATCCTTTGGAGAAGAGAGGAACTGGTAGAACTCGACCTTCCAGAAGGTGTGTAACAATATAAAACTATGTACAAACAAGGCAGGCATGCCCCATTCTCGTGTTATGTAACTCTGAAAAATGATGATTGAAGTGTTGGTGTAGACAACTGCAGCGCCCTCGGGGGTGGTAAGGATAAAGGAAAAAGACAATTCTGCAACGGAACATACTCTGAACAATAGGCAATGATCGCGGTAATAAGCAGCGATGATGATGCAGGCATTGATGGCCCTTACCAAGTTCAGAGGTCTTCGGAAAATGATGATAATAATAACTGCAATAGTCGCAAAGTAAGACCCACCATAACATGAGAAAGTGTTGGCGTCGAATGTTACGGGGGCCAACGACAGCAGGGGGCAATGGTGTTTCCCCTTGTGCCTTCCGAGATCTCTCATTGAATAGAAAATGAGAATCAATATACTGTCACCCTTCTGGAAAATTGTGTTGATGTCGACAAAAAGGGGGACGCGACTCCCAGAAGCAAAGGGCTCCGTGGAATCTACTGAGGTGAGAAAGTGGCAGAGGTACATGGACGAAGTCAAGAAGTGGGAAGACTCAAGACTGGCCTTGGCTAGAGGATGTATGAGATAAACAGTGGATGCAACCGTGTGACAAGGTCGAGTGTCAGGGGGACGTCAAGACCGAGGATAAGTTGTGCCAGAGGTGGGACAAAGTGAACAAATTCATAGGGTAGAGGTAAGTTACCTGTGGAGTACTCTGAAGATATGGACGATGCCGACAAGGGTAGATGATAAGTAATGCTCCAACTAGAGGTGACACGGGTTGCGTGTGGCCAAAAGAAATCAAGTCTCCAATGGTGACGACAAAAGAAAATGTAATTACTGGAAATAAAGGCGTTTGTATAATAAATAATGAATAATTTGGGAAAAGTGTGAAAATACAGAAACGGGTGCCCCATTGTAAAATGAGTGCCCCAGGGAGGGCAGAAATTTCTTGGAAAATTGATGGAGGGTGGGGGCCCCTTTGGTGAGTTTCTGTATGAGGTAGGTGAAATGAAGATAGGTTCGCAGATGGGCAAACTGATGGTGGATGAAATGGTGGGTTCGTGATCCTACGGAGGTGCAGGTAAAAAAGAACATAACCATAAAGCGATGATCTGGGAGTCCATATGGGAAAGCTAGAAAAATGAGGAGAAGGAGTATGTGGTTAATCTGCAACATGATGAAAGACTATCAGGACTCCTAGCCCTAAAGGGTAATGAAGAATGGCATGAGTGTCAAAAGTTCCAAAAGGTGCTATGAATGGAACAACTCATGTAGGTTAGAATGCTACCGGGTTACAGTACCGAAGATGCAAATGGAGGTGTGGGTACTGCAGATCTGGGAATAAGGATCCTAAAGGCCAATATCAGAGGGTGTGACTGGAAATGTAAATGCGATACAGCGGGATAGACTACATGCCAGTGCTGAATATATACCTAAAGGGATGATGTCGATGACCGATGAGCAAGTACCTGTGCACATAACAACCAAATACCCAAAGTGAACAATATCTGAAGAGAATCAAAGATATGAGCTTGTATTTGACAAATGTGACTATGCGCGTGCGTACCTGACCATGATATGAAAAAAAAAAGGCGCCCCAGGGGCTTCAGACGAAAAGTGACCCAAGGACAGCCGTGACGTAGGCGGAGGGATGTTGATCCCGTGGCTGAAGACGTTTTGAAAAATGGACACCTTGGGCTCCCGGAATGTTGAGTGGAAGTTTGGCAAAGGGCCTATATATAGCTGTAGGGCCCACATTGCCACCTCATTTGTACCTACTGCTACAGTGACTGGACGAGCAGATTCAAAGGAGATTGGGTGATTCAGGGAGCACGAGGTATCCGATCGACAGTGTACGAGTTTTAGGTTAGTGGTCTGATCGTCTTGCATAGATATAGGTTTCTAATTTTTGGGTAGGGTAGGTACGGGGGGTCGTATAGGGGTTTAGAGGGGTTTTTGGGTAGGGTGTGGGCCCACATGCGTAGGCGATTCAGTGGAAGGAAGAGTGCATGATGATGTAGTGCGTCCCAGGGAGAGTCTGGGCGTGTAGTTCTTCCAATATTTCTTCGTCGCATTGGAAACGACGGGAATATCATGGATCGTGAGGAGTGATCTCAGCGCTAGTGTGATTGCCCCCTGCCGGAGAAGCAAGGAGAGTGGTGCTAGCAGATGATGAGGGTTCACTCGATATAAACCATATGTTGAAATACTGAGGGGAACCCGTGGTGGTTGGATGGATAATCTCCGCAGGGGGATGAGCAGGAGAATTGGGAGGGTTGCGGGGTAAATCCTCAGAGATGTCATTTAAGAACCATGGGGGTATTGGGAGTGCCTCAGGTTCTGGAGAAATGACATGAAGAGCCTCGAGTGATGAAGTAAGGTCAATTACCGCTGCTGCAGGTTGGTGAAGCAGGGCCGATTGATGTTGCCTATATTCCAAGAGCATAGGACATTGGTATGTAAAGTGAGCCAATGAATCACAAAGAGAGCAAGGGCATCGCATGCGTTCATTGACTAAAGTGGTGACATACTGAATGTCCGTGATATTTGTTGTGGAGGACGTGGAAGGGTGTGGGTTGTTCTGAAAGTCCTAGCATACGATAGCCAATGCCTGTCGGAAACATGGCAGTGCTGGACAATGATGGGTGTAGTGGCCATACTCGGAACAGATAGCACACGCGAATTTGGTCCTCAACCCTTTACTACTGGAAGGTTGGGTGGTAGCAGTAGGACTAGCGGTAGTTATGGGTGTTGTGGGAATTTGATTGGAGGGAATCAAATTCCGTAATTCCGGTAGTGATGGGCAGATGTTGGTTTGGTGACCCTCTTTGTCACACAATGCGCAAGGTGATGGGATGCGCGGAGGAAGTGGATTTGTGGGCTCCTTCATCTTTCTCCTGCCCCCAGCGGTAGCAGGGGGGGTAGGGAGTATGGGGGTAGTGGGGGTGAGGACAGGAATCGTCATGGGGAGGCCTTCCTGTGGACGAGGGATCATATTAGGTGGATGTAAATACCACACTGGGATTGCTAACATGATATTAGGTAGTGTGAGTGTTGCGGCTACCTGGAAAGCTTCTATACCGGGTGGAGGGTAAAAAAAGGGAATTTGAGTGAGGGGTCGGGGAACTGTCTCCCAAATGGGACTAGGCCCCTGAGGGGGTGTGGATTTGTGGACTGTGGGGGTCGACGAGTTCATAGGAGGCTCCTGTGGGAGTGATGTTGCGACTGTTGAGACGTCAGGAATGACTGAAGCCTCCTGAGGAGGATGAGCATCCTCCGTGTGGGTTGCTTTAGAAGAGATGACGCATACTTGATTAGGGGGAAGAAGTGGTGGTGCTCCATGGTATGTCCCTAACAAGGCTGGATCTTTGAAAATCCCAGGACCCATCTCGACGAGTGGATATGCGTCTTTGTTGGTATGAATGAGAGGAAGAATGTTATCGAGATTGGCAGATGGGTTTGGCTCGTAATGTAAGACTTGGTCGATGGTCACAATCTTCCCGTTGTGGGGGAACATGATTGTCCTAAAGAATGATGATGCCACTGCTTTCATAGCATACATGTAGCTACGTCCAAACAAGATATTGTAATCGAGTTGAGCGTCGATAACTTCAATGTCAATGAGAATCGTTTTTCCCTCGAGTTCTACAGGGACATTTTGGAAGAGCCCCTCAGGAGATGATGGTCGTCCGTCATAGGCTCGTAATGTGATGGTGGATGGTATGAGTTCCGGGGAACCGAGTTTCTGCCATACTATTTTGGACATGATGCATGTAGATGCCCCTTCATCGATGATACATCGATGGATGGTGATGTTCCGTATTTTTACTGGTACTTGAATAGCGACCGCAGTGGGAAGACGAGGTTCACAACTATCAAGGTCATAAGTGATGAGTCGAGTATCGGTCGGGTCGACTGCCCCCAAGGTGGAAAGTAGTGATTTCCACTACGTTGGACAAGTCTGGAGGACTTCCAAGACTGACATGGCAGCCGGGGATTGTGCTAAGTCATCTACCAAGCTGTAGTTATGAGTTGCCCTAGCCTGTGGATTGTGAACATTCCTACGCAAGGGGATGCGAGGGATGCATAATGGTGGTTCGGTATAAGGGATATGGATCATCAACGGGGGTCCCGTCGGTGTAGGGTTTGTTTCTGGAGAGATGGGAGTAGACTCAGCTGTTGTAGGATACTGACGATTGTGTGTTTGCAGAAGAATTTCTTCCTCACTGGTGAGGAGAATTGTTCGCTCTACTGGATTGTTGGGATTATGATATTGGCCCGCCTGAGGTGGGGGATGTTGCGTGTCCTGCTGGGTGTTTATGACACCTTGATGTGGGATAGGATTTTGCAGTATGGTGGGAGGGGGTTGTTGTGCATATTGTTGTTGCGCCTGCTGAAGGGTAGGTTGCGCTGGGGAAGGGGGAATGTTCCCAGAGTCTTTCATCCTTTTGAAATCAACGATCCGGGGGCAATGGTGAGTGTAGTGACTGAACACGCCACAAAGAGCACAAGGGTGGATGGTTTTAACATTATTCCGCTCTTGGCGTTTGTTGTTATTTCCCCCCTGGGGGTTTTGGTTCCCTTGGTTATGGTTGCCCCCAGTGGGTGGATGTTGTGGGGGTTGATTCCCGCCTTGACCAGGGTTGTTGTTATTCTTGTTCCTTCCTTTCTTTTTTGCATTGTTCGAAGGGTTGGTTGTATTCAACTAGTCAAAATTTTGGTATTGTTGAGAAGCAGAGGGTTGAACAAAATTTACCCCCGCATGAGGATGTGGGGGAGCCATGGGTTGTGGAGGACCAAGAAAGGGAAAGTATGGATTTTGTGGTGGTACCGATCCATAGGGTACATAGGAAGGCGTCGTTCTTTCACTAGTACTATAAGCTGATGTTGAGGGAGTACCACTGTTTGTGGGAATAGGTGGATGTATGGGAGGTGCCAGTGGTGGTCCACTAATGGGTGGAGGTATAACAATAGGATATGGCTATTGATAAGGGGGTGGGGGGAAATAAGGAGTGCCCCCATATGATGACGGGTATTGAGGTGTTCCATACATCGGTGTTGGTTGTGGTTGTGGACCATGGTGTGTGGTGGCACCTATTAGTCCGTCTGCTGAATGAGACATCCCAGGTTTGTCTTGGCCAAATGGCACAGGTTTTGGAAGATCAGGAAGTACTGTGTATAAGTATCATGACTGTGCGTAGATAAGGTCATATTGTTGGGCCTTGCTAATGGCTTCCTCTTCAGACTGAGGGAAGGTGGAAGCGAAATCTTTGCCAAGAAGAGTGACAAGTGATCTAAGAAACCAGTCAAGACATTGTTGCTTGGTGGTTTCTGCTTTACACAAACTACGTCGCCTACGCCACTCATGAATGTGGTCGGCGATGTGGGTGGCTGAGGTCTGTTTGAAATTGGACAGTAGTTCTAGACCATTTTCATGGCGGATGGGTAATTGGAAGAAATTTAAGAATGCTTTGGCCAAGGATTCAAAGGTTGTATGGGACCCTGATTTTTCTTCGACATACCATTTGGCTGATGGGCCAGTAAGTGTGCATTGAAATAATCGTAGTCTGACGGAATCATCCATAATGCTATTGGAAGAACACCATAGATGAAAGTTCATGACATGGTTGGCGGGGTCATCCCCTGCCTTTCCTTCAAACTTTGGGATGTCTGAAGGAAGTTTTGTTGGCATTGCAGGCCATGTGGATTCATGCAATATAGGATCATTAGTGAGCTTGGTGAGATCTGGTATGTTGAGAGAGGCCAAGTATGGCATCTGTAGTGGGGTGGGAAAATTAGTTCCAGCCATATTGTGTTGTGAACCTGACCCTTGATGGGGACTAGGTGGGTTGGTACTTCCTCCTTGAGAGGAAGTGGGTCCCCCGCTTCCGTGTAAAGGAGAGCGAGTGAATGTATGACCTTGGGAAGTGGACCCAAGTAAGGTAGAACCAAGCAAAGATGATCCTAAGATGGTAGCACTCACAGGAGTGTGTGAAGGAGGTACCAATAAATGAGTACGACCAGATACTCCCCCTAAAATAGGAGGAAGGTTGAGCAAGCGTCGTGAAAGACGGGGGTTCTGTGGTTCCCCTATGATGTCAGACTAATTGTGAAAATGTGTGCAACAAGTGTTGAGAGAAATATAGAACCAAGAGTCTTTTTCTATGACTGTTTTACACAAATATATATATCAAAGTCAAACTGTAATCAGATGTGCATCATACATAAATGAAAAAGAAGCATATATGTGGGTAAGAGGGTTTTGTCCGCGTAGGGGAATCAAAAGAAAGCAAATGCTCGTGTCCTAGAAGA
>ML782541.1:294388-308092 GCA_009831015.1 Picea engelmannii | reverse complement strand
CTCTCCTTACAATAAGAAAATGAGAATGATGGTGAAAGAACTCCAAGCACATTCCCTCAATGGATAGGTGAATGGCTCTATGAAATGGTGCCAATGTGTTATTGTCAAAGAGTGAGTCCTTAACAATCTTAGCAGCATAACAATATATGAAATTCCTTGAGAAAATGATGTTTCTTCATGGCTTTTTATAGCATGGCATTGGGTGATTATGTAACTCCTTTGAGGTGTGAAAAGGGGCTCTTTAGGGCTCAATTAGGTCTTTGACCAGCCTACCATGCGGATTCAGCTCAGATTTGATGTCAAATCGGCTTGGGAGCTGATCCATTAGTGGTTGGGAGGCCGACCAATTTCAATAAATGCGTCGTTTAGCAGGTGCGCGGGTTTTTACGCCAACAGCCGCACGTCATGCACGTATACGCAAATGGTACGTTGTTGTTACGCGCATGTGCGCGCACACCTAGATTCTGTAAAGCGCCCTTCAATTTTTGTTACTTTGTATAGTTTTTAACCCTTTTTCAATGTTGTGAATGTGGTTCAGTGCCATGAATATCTTCATTCCTGTTTTGACGATGCTGAGTTCTTGTCGCCATGTGCGGACGAGATTTCAGTGATAACAATAGCAAAACCCACCGTATATCTTGACTTTGACATTGTAGGGGAACTCAGAAATTTATACATCAAAATTCCACTACTGCAAGCTCTGCAAGACATATCAATCTACGCAAAGACAATCAAGGAGCTATGTGGGAGGAAGCCTATCAGAAAAATAAAAAAATCATCATCAACAGTTCATGTAGTGGGATCCTTATCTGATCTAATTTTGGGTAGAGGAACACCATTTAAATATGAAGATCCAGGGAACCCCATAGTAACAGTTCAGATTCAGGGTTGTTCCTTTCCAAATACCCTAGTTGATTTGGGGGCGACCATCAATATTCTAACTATGGAAACCTGTAATGCCCTAGGTCTTCACTCTTTCGACCCAACCCCAATTATGTTGCAATTGGTCGATCGATTAGTGGTCAAACCACTCAACACACTACATGATACATCCATTTCAGTTGATTCTTGGGAATATCCCTCAGATTTTCTCATCATCAACCCAAAAAGTGGACTTGAAGGGCATCCATTGATATTGGGCAGACCATGGCTCGTGACAACTAATGCGTACATAAGTTGTCGATCGAGTACAATGACAATTGCTAGAGGAGGAGTTACAAGGAATCTCATCTTATATCCTCCAGCCAAACCTAGTCCAACGATTATACACCCGTAATTGCCACCACCACGATATCCTCAGAAGGATCCGCGTGCCCCACTAACGATGGAAGAAGCCCTCAAGCAAAAGAATCAGCTAGAGGATGATGTAATCAGTGGGTTTATTAACAACCCAACCATTGTAAGTAACCCAACATGCCAAATTCTCCAAGTTGTTCTAAACTGTGAAGCACAGGGAGACCTGCTGGAAGATTTAATGGAACAACAAATTCTGACTATCGTTGTTCACAATAGAAAATTTGTTGAGATCGCACTAGGGAAGTCTCTGAACATTAATTCCAACCTAGAAGAGCAACAACAACAAAAGCTAATCCAAACTCTCTCTAAATACCAACAATCTTTTGCCTAGGAGTACTCTGATATGAAAGGTATTGATCCATAACTCTACACACACCACATTTATATTGAGAAAGACGTCTGACCTATCTGACAACCACAAATAATATTGAACCCCCACCTCATAGATAATGTTAAAGAAGATCTACAAAAGCTGTTGGATGTAGATTTTATATACCCCATCTCAGATAGTCGATGGGTTTCCCCATTAGTCATCATCCCAAAGAAAAATAGGAAGTGGTGAATCTGCTTTGATTACAAAGAACTAAACAAAGCTACTCAAAAATATCATTTTCCATTACCTTTCATCGATCAGGTCCTGGATACCTTGGCAGGGAAGAAATTCTTCTCTTTCCTATACGATTTCAACGGCTACAATCAGATCCAGATTACCCCAGAAGATAAGGATAAAATGACATTCACATGTCCCTGGGGTACCTTTGCCTACAAAGTATTGCCCTTCGGACTTTGTAATGCTCCGGCTACATTCCAAAGGGCCATTCTGAGCATATTCAGTGATCTGATTAGCGAAGGGCTTGAATTCTACATGGATGATTTCACCCCGTATGGTGACGACTTCGATCAAGCCTTGAATAATCCAGAGAAGGTATTGGAATGGTGCATCGCTACCAGGTTATGTTTAAGCTATGAAAAATGTCACATGATGATGAAAGAAGGTGTGGTATTAGGGAATTACATTTCTGCAAATGGAATTAGAGTAGACCCAAAAAAAATTGAGGTAATTCATAATCTACCTACTCCACACACACAAACTGAGGTACATAGTTTCCTTGGTGCTTTAGGATACTATCGCAGATTTATGGCAAATTTTTCAAAAACCGTTGCGCCTTTACATGCTTTGACAGGTAATGTAGAATTTCAATGGTCTGACAAATGCAATGTGGATTTTTTAGGGATCAAGAAACTGATCTGAACAACGCCAGTGTTGAGGGGACCTAATTGGAAAATACCATTTCAAATTTCCATCGACACCTCAGACATTGCCATAGGCGTTGTTCTGGGACATGAAGAAGAAAAGAAACCCTACGCCATTTATTTCATTAGCAAGAATATAACTCCATATGAACTTAATTATACAGTAACAGAGAAAGAGTTCTTAGCTGTTATACATGCCATCAATAAATTTCGTCATTATATAACAAGATATCCAGTTATCCTATATACTGATCATTCTTCCATTAGATATCTAGCTAATAAACCAATTACCAATGGGCGGGTCACTTGATGGTTGTTATTATTGCAGGAATTTGATATCACCATCAAAGATCGACCTAGGAGAGAAAATCTTGTCGCAGACTTCCTGTCCCGATTCCTAAAAATAGAAGACTCATTAACAACTAAGGATCAATTCCTGGATGAGCATCTGTTTTCTATCGACACAAAACCACCTTGGTACGCCGATGTAGAAAACTATATAGCAGTGGGAAGATTACTGACACATTTATCATCAAAGGAAAGACGACTGATCGTCTAGCGTAGCGCACGATTCACTTGGACCAGTGGATATATTTTCCACACAGGAGCTGATCTCCAGATTCGACGATGTGTACGAGAGGATGAAATCTATGACATACTGAAAGCAAGACATGACGATCCCTGTGGGGGGCATTTTGAAAACTGCGGGACTAGACACAAAATCTTTTAGATGGGCTATTATTGGCCCTCAATATTCAGATATGCCAAGAAATATGTCCATACATGCGACAACTGTCAACGGATGGGGAAACTAGGTCAGGCTGATGAAATGCCCTTGAAAACATAACTAGTTGTAGAGCCATTTGAAAGATGGGCGCTGGACTTTGTCGGACCCTTTAATCCAAAGTCAAATCAAAAGGCCTATATTCTCGTTGCAACGGACTACATGACAAACTGGGTAGAGGAGGAAGCTTTACCAAATGCAACATAAGAAGTAGTCATCAAATTCCTTTTCAAATTGTTTGTACGGTATGGACTACCCAGAGAAATAATTACTAATGGAGGGTCACAATTTAGAGGCCATAGAATCACCACCACCCTAGATAGCTATCACATCAAGAAAAGAGTTACTTCTCCATACCACCCACAAGAAAACAGGTAGGTAGAAAGCACCAATAAGGTCCTAGAGGCAATTCTGACGAAGACTGTCTCAACAAACCGATAGAATTGGGCTACCGAGCTCCCAAATTCCTTATGGGCTTATCCTACAACCTAGAATAACACCACTAGCTACTCTCCTTACCATCTAGTCTATGGTAAAGAACCCATCTTCCCAATAGAATTTGAGATCAAGACCCTAAGAATGGCCCAGGAAATTGGACTAAATCTTACAGAAGCACATAACCGACACCTTCAACAACTCAACGAGTTGGATGAAGCACGTCTGTCTGCTATGGAACGCACAACTGTTATCCAACGACAGAGAGAAACCTAGTACGACAAGCATATCAAGAAGAAATCATTCAATAAAGGCGACTGGGCACTCCTCTATGATTCCAGATTTCAGGACTTTCCTGGGAAATTACAGACATGATGGCTAGGGACGTATGAAATTAATGAATTCCATGATAATGACACAGTTACTTTGAGCACCATCGATGGGTCTGGATCACCCTTTCTGGTCAATGGACATTGGCTGCAACTTTACCACCAACCACCTTCAAAAGATTCTTTCTACCAAGAAGTAAGTAAAGACCCTACGCTGAAGATTTTGGCTGGCTGGGAAGGTAACCCAGCCACCCCAACTCCATAAATGATGTATTTTGTTTATATTGTACATATTGTACATAGTTTTCCAACTGAGTGGTTATTTTTTCTTTGTTTTATAAAAATTCATCTAGGAAACAAGAATCAGGATAGATAACTACAATTAACACCTCCTTCTATTCCATACTCTCATTTTTTTTTATCATACGAACTCTGTCTTTTACATGATCATGACGATGTTGTTCCTTTTTTTGAACGGAACAATTGTTGTTCTTTTCTCGCATGCCTCCTGTCCCTTTTTTGAATGGAACAATTGTTGTTCCTTTCTCGTGCGCCTGTTGTTCCTTTTTTTGAATGGAACAATTGTTGTTCCTTTCTCACGTGCCTGTTGTTCATTTTTGAATGCAACAACTGATGTTCCCTTTCTCGTGCGCCTGTTGTTCCTTTTTGAACGAAACAACTATTGTTCCCTTTTCGCACACCTATTGTTCCTTTTGAACAAGAACAACTGTTGTTCCTTTTCGCGTGATCGTCGTTCTCTTCTTTACCATTCAAACACTAGCCATTCCTGCGTAAGTGCGGCTTTCATCAAATAATTTTCACCAGCACTGCCTCTAATTATCATTACAACGATCTGTCATTATTTTGTGGATGGTCCCACACACCTTATCAAAAAATAAATAAAATTGTGGAATAATCTCTCCAAAATATCTTAAACCTTGTTCATAATCAATCACCACCATAAGTTGTTTCTTTCCCTTATATATATAAATATACCTTAATGATATTCTACCTCTACAATATAAGGGGTCTTCAACACACTTTTACTTGGCATGTTTACACTTCCTTATACCATCCCTTACTCTTAAGGAGTAGATGAGCCTCCCTTAAAAAAATAAAAAATAAAATAAATAAATAAATAATATATATATACAATAAATTTTTCCCATAAAGAACGGAGGGTCTCATCATGAGCCAACCTACCACGATCATAGGATACTAACCTAAGTGACATTCCCACTATGGCTACCACACCAAGGCAATGGCCTTTGACATTTTCTTTTTTCAAAGGACAAGAGGTCTCATCACGAGCTGGCTTGTTCACTTAAGTTGCAATCTAGTGAGTGGCATTATCATCATCTAACTACCAAACCAGGATAATGGTCTTCTTGGGAAAAGACAATTCAAATATTAAGAAAAGATACAAATAAATAAAGATACACAACAAAAACCTTTTTCATAAAGAACGGGGGGTCTCATCACAAACCAACCTACCACGGTCATAGGATACTAACGTAAGTGACATTCCCACTATGTCTACCACACCAGGGCAATGGCCTTTGACATTTTATTTTTTCAAAGGAAAAGAGGTCTCATCACGAGCTGGCTTGTTCACTTAAGTTAAAATCTAGTGAGTGGCATTATCATCATCTGGCTACCAAACCAGGATAATGGTCTTTTTGGAAAAAGATTATTCACATGTGTATTAAGGATAAAGGCTCATCTAAGGGTTAAAAGGAAACCCTGCCGACAGCAGTGGCTCTGCCTATGGCATGGAATATTATCTCAAAATACCAAGTTTCTACATGTCTTTAGATCTCCTTTACTCAAATAATGAGGCTATCATATCAGTTATACTCAATCACCGGGAACATTAACAATATTATGTTATGTGGACTATTAAAAAAAAAATGAACAAATTTAATTTATTTTTGATTGATTTCTCCATAAAATCATTTTTTGCACATAGGTGTAATAACTTTACAAATTCCACACATCAAACGACTATCGTTTAAATGATTTTTGGTGGCATGTGTCTTATTGAAAATTATATATGGTTAACCCCTACTAGCAACAACAATGCAATCATTGCGTCTCACCCGAAATAACTGCACTCATTGCTTCCACCTACACTAACGGTCGAGGATGACCTCTACATTAATGAGGGGGATGCTCGGCACACTTCCCAACTAGATGTAATGATTGCAATAAATAAAAAACCCACGTCTTTATAAATTCAATGTTACTGATATTTTCCATTTCTAGCATCTGCTTCTCCAAAGTTGGTCTAACCGAATTTGTAAACATGAACGATAGTCATTCTTTCTTTCTCATAGAAATATGGGTGGCAGAAGTGTGCGCAGAGAGCCGACATTACTCTAGATTACAGAACAAGCAAGAGAAATCCTACATTGACTAGGGTGGACCGAGTACTTCAGTCGCTTGTAAGGTTATGACACAAACGTCATGCTCGAATTCTTTCAAAACCTGTAAGGTGAAATCTCTATGGTCCAAGGCATACAAATTTATGTTACCCCAAAAATCATAGAAGAACTCACAGGCCTCCCTAACACAGGCATTTAATGGACAGGGAAATACACGAAGCTAGGGGAAGCCATGGAATCTTTCACAGAACCTCGGGAAGAATTGGACAAAAAAGGAAAGGGACTTAATCCCAGTATCCTCAGTGAACCGTGGAAGGAATTGGTGGGGATAATTCAGCACTACATCACCTATGATGGACGATATGATGTAATTTGACCACGCCATATCAAATTGTTGGCAGCCTTGAAGCAATGGTTAGTACTTGATTTACCTTTCTTCCTACATACCATACTACATGAAGTTGCCTTGAGAGCACAAAAGTCCAAGGATCCTGTTACTGTCATTATCCACCACAGATTAGTAAAACTAATAGTGGATAAAGCATTGAGTCAAACTTAGTTGACATGGGAGAATTTGATTGAGGCCAATAGACCTCCACAACTAGATCAGGCGACCACCACCCAAAGATAAATTCCACCACCTCAAATTGAAGTCGAAGTAGAACCTGCTCAAATCATTGAGGCCAATAGACCTCCACAACTAGAGCAGGCAACCACCACCCAAAGAGAAATTCCACCACCTCAGATCAAAATTGAAGAAAAACCTGCTCAAATCACTGAGGCCTAGACCTCATAGACTCAAGAATCAACAAAAATAAAGAAAAGAACAATGGTTGCTCTTAGATCCCCCCCTAGGACAAGGAAGAGAAGCAAACAAATTCAGGAAACAACATAAGCAATTCAGGATGCAACAGAGCACCCTGAAGAACTTCAGAGTTTCATAGAACAACCTTTACAGGAAAATGTTCAAGCAATTGAGCAAGCAGAGAAGACAACACAAAAGGATAATCAGGGAGACACCCAACTTGTAGCAGAGCACCTGACAAGACACTTTTTGAAGAGCTATGAGATAGAAATAGCTCAAGTTTTGGGGAATTTAGGAACCTTAACTGACATAGATGAACATAATCTGGAAAAAGAACCAGAACCAACCTCCTCTTCAAAACCAGCTGAATACTTTCCTGACATTGAAATTTCTTTTCCAGACGACACAACACAGGAGAAATTTCTTTTTGAAACAATAGACCCTCTTGGACAACCAGAGCACTTGGAAGAAACAGAGGGACAACCATCTGTTGGACGAAATGAAGAAGACCTTGAGATTCCTCATAAACAGAAATCAGCCAAAATCCAGAAACAAATTAGGAAATTAAAGAAAGAAAACAAATTGTTGAAGAAGAAGGCTAAGAGTTTTGTGATATTAAAGCAGAAGGTGGGAAAAATCAAGGAAATTATCAAGGAATTGAGGAAACAGTTGGAACTAGCAGACAAGATCCACAGAAGAAAGAAAAAAAAAGAGGGTAGGATGCAAGGAAGAAACCATCTTCCTAAGAAAGCAGATAGTACAACTTCTATAGGAATATAGACAGATTTTGAGGAATTAATGGTAGAAGAAGAAACAGTTCAGGATGAAGATGTAATTCCTGTAGAAACACAAGAGATGGTTGATACTGAGATACAGAAAGACACTCTGATTTTAGAGGAAATAGCTCAACTTTTTGAGAATAATGCTACTATTAGGAGACTGGAGGAAGAACTATTGTAGTCTCAACAAACCCTGACTCAAAACAAAGGTGAATTACTGATGATAACAGAGCAGTTTCAGGAACAGAGTACTATCATGAATAGACTAGAAGCAGAGCTTGCATAGACCCATTAAGCATTAATTTGCTCCAGAGAAGAAATGAATGAATATCAAGCATCCCAATCTCAGGCATAGGGTGCCATCATTCATAAGATAAAATAAGAATTGGGACAAGACCAACAAGCATTGATCCAATCCAGGGAAGAGATGAGTGCTATGGAAGAACACCAAGCATCTCAATCTCAAGCACAGAGTGTCATCATCGATAGACGAAAAACAGAACTTACACAATCACAGCAAGCATTGGTCCAACACCAACATGAAATGGTAACTAGGACTGAATATCAAAGGGTTGTTAAATAATTATAGGATATGATAGAAACAGAGGGTGAGACTTATGTTGCACTTACCAGAGCCCAAGAGAAGACCAAAAAGGTGCAAACCCAATCGGAAGAAGCTTTGGAGAAAATCAAACACATCTGTAATGTCTACTCTGATGTTGTCAATTGTAGATCCCCTACCACTAATTATGTTTTATTCTTGCTGGAATGGTATCTATTGTTGAGAGTAAAGGCCATCAGAGTAGGTAAACCCATTTCATTTTCCACTGTTTCAGAATTTATTTCATGTTTCAGAGATCAGGAAGAGAAGGTACAATACCTTATGTGTGAATTATATTTCCATAATCTCATTTTGGATGAAGTTAGAGGGGAAAACCTTGGCCTCTTCATAGGGGATATACAGTTCCAAGCATTCATGTCCTTTACTAGGAACCAGGTCAGATGGGGTAAGGCTCACAAAATGTTCATAAACAGAGAAACTGGTTTAAATCTTTGGATTAGAGGAGAGCCCCCAAAATCCTTCCCAGCCATCATGCAACACAAGACCTTCATGAAAAGGGCAGGGGTTGTGGACTCATTGGATCCTATCCATTTTCATGTCATCCACTCAGGTATCACATATTTTGGATAATTCAAGGAAGAAGCTCTTGCTGCTTCCAAGCTAAGAAGGGATGTATCCTCTAATGAGGTTAAAAGTAGAGAGCCCTTTGGATATAGGAATTTATTTGCAGCAACCTTCAGAGTAGAAATATATTCTAGACTACTCCAGGAGGAAGGACCTTCTTGGATGGGATGCAGGTATAACCCCCCCCTCCTCTAGTTTCCTCCAGAAGTTTACCAAAAGGATTTTCAAATTAATAAAAAGAGACATGATGCCGCTTTTGACNACCATGGTTTCAGGAGACGTGGTGAACCAAATTTTCTTCCCTACAGTATAACTGGTTTACATGAAAGACTCTAGATTGCATGAGGACATGCAATAAGGTAAGCTAGGGGGTATATTGGGTTACGAAAAATGTATAAATATCTTCCTTTTTCCCACAGTTCATGATATGATTTTGATTGATTATTTAGATAGTTAGGGATAGATAGGAAAGAATATGATTAATATGTCTCTTAGGGTTGTGATTAAAGTTTTATTAAATATATTCTAAATTATTATTGGAATGTTTTGATTTTGTTGCAGAATTGGATAAATAACTGTCAAAGATAACCAAAGATATTTTGGCTATGCGCAAGCTATTGGAGGCTGAAAACTTTTTAGGCGCAAAGTAGTTTGAAGATAATGCATTTTCTATATTGTAATTTTATAATAGTAAAGAAATCTTGAGGATCTTTTGATCCTCAGGATAACTTGATTTACCCAAACTATTGTAATATATAAGAGGGTAATAGNAAAAAAAAAAAAAAAAAAAACGCATTCAAGTAATTAGATTCAGAATTGTTCTACACAAGCAGTTTTTGTAAATGTTTTACCAGGCATGGAATTAATGAAAGTTTTGAGTGGTTTTATCATTCCTGTTCTCGGAGTTTCTCGTAGCAGTACTTATGAAGACCAAGGGCCCTGTCTAAAGGAGCTACTGTCTCGTTCTGTAATTGTATCAGTTTGAAGTTTGATTTCTATTTTGGGATTCAAATCTCTTTTACAATAGCCAAGGATAAATGCATAAGTGTGTTAATGATTTTATGATTGTTTGCGTATAGAAGATAGACATTTCCCTCAAGTATTAATGATTGTCGTTATGATTTCCATTTCTGAAGTTATTGTTTGATAGTTCCTCACATTTTCATTAGCATTGTTCCTTTTCCTTAGATTTATGATTGTTGTTCCTTTCGGTTAAAGTTACAATAGTTGTTCCTTTCGGCAAAGTTACATTAGTTGTCTCTTTCGATTAGATTATAATTGTTGTTTGTTTCTGTAGATAGAGTAATTTTTCATTTCCTTTCCAGTAATCAAAATTCATAATTGATAGTTAATTTTGCAAGTCCTTAGTTAGATTCAATTACGTCTTTCTAGTTAAGTGAATTCAATAGATTAATTAGTTCCTTTCCATTTCACAGCATCTTAGTAATCAGATTTCAATTCCATTTAGCTCCTAGAATCTTTGGTGAACGTTTGAGGAACTTGATTGTTGATGAACTCAGATTTGGTTTAGCTACACAATTTTAGGCTACCTGCATAGACTTTGCCGATATTCTTGAGATAAAAGACGAACCTCCAGGTTGATAAATTAATGTTAAACTAAGGTTGTTTTTAGGACATCTTTAGACACCAACACCGCACATAGAGGAAAAGGAAAAAGATCATCAAATCAATTCAGCAGAAGGAGATCCATCACATCCCAGTAGCTTGACTCAAGCCAGACTCTGTGTCAAACCCACAACCATGTGTGTGTCTAACAAATATGAAACCTTGTTGCGATCACTTGTAGTTAGTGAAGGAAGTTGTTGTTCCTGAGTTTATACTTAAGGCTTCAAAGTATAATGTCAAGGCATCCAAAATTAAAGAGAGTTTTTAATATAAAAAGAAGATCAATACTTTTAGTAAAAAGAATCTATGGCTGATTTCTAAGATGTCTTTTCCTATCTTCCCAATGTTCGAGGACACTTATGTCTTGTTCAATTGCTTCCCATGAGCGTTCAATCTCAACCCTGGTATTAGCAGTCTCTAAGATGGTATTAAACGAGGTTAAAGAAATGTTGGTCTGATCTTTAAGATCATCTCAATATTGGGCTTCCTTGCAATAGGTACAATCATGGAGAAAAGAAACGATCAAAGGATTTGTTGTTTTTAGTATTTTCTTTTTCTATTTTCAATTAAACGAGAAAAGTTCCTAAAATTGAATTAATGGTATAACAACTCAGAGGCCGTTTTTTGTATCTGAGTTAAATTTGAAAATAATGAATGCAATGAGAGAAAAACATAAAGTTGTTAAACAAAGAAAGACATCAATCACGGAAGAATCTTACTCTTCTACATAAGAAGAAAAAGATGTTGTAACCTTTAATGAAGCATAAAATGTAGCAATCTAACTAACTCATAAGTCTTGTATTTTCTAATAGAAAACACAAAGGAAAATTTGTAAGTAATCAAATAACTAAATGAAACATATAACCACAATAGAAGTTGTACTAAATTGTGATCAGGCATTCATCAAAGACATATGAATAAAGATGATGGAATATGAAAGAACAGAAGAACACATAAGTCAAAATTAACGAAATATGGAGTCTCTGGTCTGCAATTGTATTAATTCTCAAAGAGGAGAGATTTCTCTATTACAATCAGCAAGAAGTAAGTAGCCTTTAGTCTTTTGAAACTATATTCATACAAGAGATTCTCAACCCTAGGCAGTTGGAATACTCGTTATTCCTAGGTAATAATGGTTACAAAAATGAAAAGTTGAAATATTTCATTTGGTTCTACTTTATCTCCTTCTTTTACAAGAAGAAATAGATATGCACCTGTTAATTTATTGATTCTTTGAGCTACTCCCTTTACTTTACTCAAAACATTCGACCCACCTGCTTAAAAATTGTACTAATAATCTAGAAGGTTTTGTCACATCTTTTGCCTCAAAAAGATATAACTTATTTTGTAATTGTGGCAACCTGTCTTGTATTGTTTTATCTTCAGAAATAATTTATTGTAGCTGTAGATTTGGTTTTACCAGCCATCTATCTATTTACAAAACATCAACCTTCTTTAACTGTGAAATTTCAGCCTGAGCTTCCTGTTACATGTCAAAATTACTCACTTTGATAGTGTCGCAAGTGTCATCATTACAAGTGTCGCAAGTGTCGCATTTTTCTCACAAATGTCACAAGTGTCAGGGAAGCATACTCCCATGATGCCTATGTCATGCTTATAATGACATGAGAAGGACACTTGAAACACCTCAAACATTTGATTTGGAAGAGGAGAAATGAGTCAGCAGGCTTACAAACCTTTTTCCATCTGAAAGCACCTCAAAAACTGAGTTTTTGGAGGGGAGCGCTCCCCTATACCTCTTTTGGGAGTGTTGGCACTCCCCCTTACACTGTCTGGGAGTGTTATAAAGCTCTTTCGCCCTTCTGCATGAGTGCTCCTACCCTCAACACCACTGGTGCTCCCCTAAATCCTACTAGGGAGCACTATAGCGCTCTGAGTGCCCTTTTGAGGGAGCACTACCTATTTTAAGCAATAGTTGATTTGTTGAGATGAATGGGGGAAGGATCTTTTCATTCTTAGAATGAAGTTGAGCTCGAATCCCTAGTCCAACCATGATCTTAGGGCAGATCCTCAACTGAAGGACGAAAATCCTCACCTTCCCCAAGGATATCTCAAGTTGTTGAGCCTCTCCAAGGCTATATAAGAAATCTTTCTAATGGTGAAAGGGGACTAGAAAAGGAGAATCACACCAAACTTATGATCTTATAAGTGGTGTTGGAACAAAGATGATTTGGAGGCAAGAGACCTATGATCTCATAGAGAGCAATCAATGAATCTATCATCATTCAGATCGTGGATCTTTTGAGCAAGGGGTAGACAAGGAGGACTTGACGAAACTGCTGCAATTCATCTATGGCTGTAAGCAATGTTTTGTCCTCATTAATATAATTTGCTTGGCCTGTTTCTTTCTAATTCATGTTCAATCTCACATGAATTTGTCTCTTTAGTAGATAGAACTATTTTGGACTAATCTTGATAGAGTAGGAAGTGTTCGTACTTTGATTGTCTACAGGCTCCATCGAGGAGCGAAATATTGGAGCTCAACTCGGAGCGTGCAGGGACAAACACTGATAAAAGGTACTTCTTTTCTCCTTCCTTCTCACACACTAGTCCACCTAGATCTAAAAGGAAGTCAGTGACCATGATAAGCACTTTCTATATTAGAGTTAATAGTCTAGCTCTTTGAGGCGATCTACTTGTCCACAGGGAGATTTTCCTTCAACAGAAACTGGTGACTCCACTGGAGAGTTTCTGTTGAAGGAAAATCTCCCTGCAGACAGGTAGATCACCTCAAAGAGCTAGACTCTTAACTCTAAGACAGAAAGTGCTTATCATGGTCACTTACTTCCTTTTATATCTAGGTGG